>MSTJ01000219.1:5992-31635 GCA_001956345.1 Ramalina peruviana | reverse complement strand
GCATGTACAACAAGGCTTTCAGATCCTTGCTCGGCTGTAGAATATACTTGTTCGAATGGATCGGCACTGAGGCCTTCAACCTCCATCTTCAGTAATGTCATTGCGGCCATCATAATTGACAATGTTGCAAAACCTTTCCATGTCGTCCAGAATACTCGCTGGACTGCGAAACGTGGTAGTAAATCGTTGGGGAATATCCATTGAAGCATGAGAATGACAACATTCGTGAAGGATCAGGTTTGGCAAGAATAACGGCAGTGATTCACATACTCAATCCATTGTCTCTGCAGGTGCCAAACTCATGCTCGTGTCACAAAAGAGGGTATTCTCAGACGAGCTCGGTCGCACGAATCTGAGCTTCAATGCACATGGTTCTTCACAACATGTCGTATGAACCTTTACGATATACTTTATAAGACGCCGGTACCTCTTGCGTTGTACATTGCAACAGAACATTTGTTGCATGGTGTGCGAAGCGGAGAAAAGATATCCTGGAAGAGATTCTTAGGAGTTGGGGAATGTTCTCTCATTTTGGTATACATGGCTCCGTTCATTGTATCAGGCGGAGAAGCATTCCCAATGTACTGAGATTCAATTAGTATCGAAGCACTGTATCCAAGGTTCTGCTCTTGCACCCATTGGTATAAGGCAGCCGTATCAATGGTTCTAAACGCTCAAACCAACATAACGTAGGTCTGGACATTAAAGAACAACCCATTGAACGATTTCTAAAACAAGCTTACATTGCGGTAAACATTGCTCACTAGGGATCTTCTAGCAAGACTCTTCCTACCTTTGGTCTGAGTGGGATTTCTCAGACTGAATATGGCTGCAGCGCAGTTCTGGTTCAGCGAAAGCAAGACCTTACATCCGGCGTACAAGGATACACGCGTAGGAAAAGCGAAGACAGTCACAAGAGGGTGATGGAACCATACAGTAACAGCTGGAAGAGGCTGCTTGATGATTTTCAGATGTGTTCAGTCAAGAAAGCAATACTAAAAGAATCGGTAGGTATGCTGGCGGCAACTATCGATGGGCCGATATTGCAATAGATCTGGGGACATCGACGTTGGAGCCATACACGTGCTGCCAGTCGAATGTTGAAGAAGCTGAAGTCGAAATCGTGCAGATTATGGTGATTGGGGAAAGGTCTTGTCCGTCTCGGTCTCTGGATGTGCACTGCTGGAAGCGGCTAGCTAGCGATTGAGAGCTAGCCGCGTTAGGATGCCAAGACTGCCAAGGCGGGGAAGCTGTAAACAAGACTCGTAAACAAGACTCGTAAACAAAACATGTGATGCCCCCTCATCTTTGCAATTGCTCTTCGACACAGGAGTAATCAACAACTGTTCTAGCCAGACGCCAACATGCCGCCCAAAGCAGCCGTTCCCGCGAAACGCAAACAGACCGAGGACATGGACATATCACCACCAAAGCGCGTCACTCGAGCGCGCTCGGCAAAGGTCCCAACACAGAGCACGGAGTCAACAACAAAGAATACAACCAAGGCGAAGAGCACAGCAGCATCTTCGAAGGCCAGCACCGCTGCTACCAAGAAGAAGACAGGTCCCCAGCYCAAAGCCACAGCACCGGCAAAGACGATGCGCAAGACGAGGACGAAAGACAATMCTGCAGTTGAAGATGAGACAGTGGAGATGATCCSAGACGCGAAGGATGAGGAGAAGCCCCCAGTGGATGGTGAAGCCGTAGAACAGAAGAAGACCCGTAAAGGAGCCGCCAAAGCTACAGAGACAGAGCCAATGCCTTCCGCACCAAAGTCAAGACGAGCACAGCCAAAAGCGACTGTTCAACAGTCGGCAAAAGATGAAGCTGTGACTACGCGCAGTAGRCCCAAGCGAGKAGCAGCACTCGATGAGCAGCAAGAAGCCACTGAAGAGCCAGAAGCCGCAACGGAAATCCCGGAGCCTGTTAAGAAAACAACCCGTGGCCGAGCTGCAGCTACCTCTGCGCGGGCAACAACCAAGGCCGCAGCAGCCAAGGGAGCCGGTGTAACGAAGAAGAAGGTCCAATTTCAAGAAGATCATGACAAGGAGAACATTCCCATCGAAGTCAAGTCGGGACCCAAGAAATCGGCAATGAAAACCACGGGTATGAAAGCAAAGCCCGTACGAAAGGCTACAGCAACTCGCGCGACAACTCGAGGCAAGAAAGCAACCGAGCAGACGGAAAAGGAGTCCAACCTTGTCAAGGCAAAATCAATGCCTTTGTCCCCAAAGAAAGTGGATCAAGTCGCAAAGACCTCTTCAGGTTCGGARGATGAACTTGCGGGTGGAAAGTCTCCTGTAAGGGCCATGAGCGTGTCGCCAGTCAAGACTCTGAAAAGTCCAGTAMAACTCCCAGAGAGCTTCAAGAAAGGCGCTCCGGACGAGGAAGTCGTGCCATCGTCACCTACCAGACTCATTACCTTGAACATGAACGCCAGCCCTGCGCGACGGCCCCCTCAATCACCATTCAAAGATGGCATGAAATGTTCGCCAATCAAAGGCATGTTCAGTCCGATGAAGAGACCGGAGCTTTCAACATCTCAAGTCCTTTCGCCCTCGAAGCATTCCTTGTTGAGAGAATCCCCCAAGAAGGGATTGACCATTGCTGATGCCACACATTCCGACCTCGAAGTTTCCAAGGCAAYATCTTCCAATAAGACGTCMTTGCTACAGGAGTCSCCCAAAAAGGGCAGGCTTGGAGAGAGCTTTGCCAACTTCAACTTGGCTCCATCCCAAAATTCCCTGAAGGGTTCCCTTCTTCAGTCTCCAGCTCGCCGCCCACCAAATTCGCCTTTCAAATCAATTGCAAAAAGCTCACCAATCAAGTCGATATTRGGCGAAGCAGGTAGCCAAGCAAGCCATACTCCGACCAGCCCTGACATCCTGTCTTCAGAGCCCCGGGAGACTTCGATCGAGGAGCCAGGAGTTCTGCTGTACCAGGCAGAATCAGAAACACCATCAAGCCCCRCCCTCGCTYCATCACCTGAAAATCCGCAGACCTCCGATAAYATTGATCTGTTTGCGCCTTGCGATCAGGAGCAACAACAAGARAKTATCAATCCCGAAAGCCCACCTATCATGAAAGACGACGACAGGGCTGAGCTTCAAGAGGTCACAATCCCTATGAATATTGGTGATGACGACCCAATGGATACCTCAGAGGATGCGATAAGCTCCCACGATAACATGAAAGCAGGGCCATTGCCAATGTCGTCCATGTCATGGAGAAGGATCTCTGGACTCTCTCAGCTATCAGAGGATGAGCTTGCGTCTCCTGATAAGAAGTATGCACCAACACCTTTGAGAAAGACACAAGTCGGAACGCCCCACGCGAGTGACACACCTGACCTCTTCCAGAACGACATGTCCTTTGGTTGCCTGGTTGACGGAATGAATAGCTGGACTGCATCAAGTCCGGATAAGAAGCGTCCTTCACGTCAGCAGCGAGGCATCTTCTCCCTAGCTAATGGACAAATTCCCATGGCTCCTGAGCCAACTGATGCCGGTGGACTGGATACTGACACGTTTTCGAACGAGACCGCTAAACAGTCCTTCTTTGAGGAAGATCCCGTAGTCATAAATGCTGAGAAAGGTTTCTCCATGGCCGAAGCTGAAGCAGAGGAAAGCTGCGATACAGACCTACTTAAGGCGAGCATGGAGTCTCAGGCGTCCCAAGAATATGGTGATGAAAATGTCATACCAGAAGRAGCCGAGCTACTCAGAACAGAGCAAGATGCTACTGAAGCAACCATCACTTGCACACCTGCGAAACTCATCAACGGCCCTCGAGAAGTATGCACCGTGTCWAAAGTGCCTCTTCGACCGAGCTCAGACGRTTCTCCTCTCAAGATACCTCGCAAACGCAGCAAGTCGCTCGGAGGCGCCCTCGCTGTGCTTACGGAAAGCCCAGACCATGATCACGTTGTCCCTCAGCAGCCGGCTACCCCACAATTGGCSTCAACCATACCACCGCAGACTCCCAGCAGCGGCCTCAAGCTTGCTAGTGAGACACCAAGACGCTCAGGGCGCAGGAGCCTCGAGGTGTCCAAAGTCYTGAAGGGAGCGATCGTCTATGTCGATGTGCATACTACTGAAGGTGCAGATGCTAGCGGGATCTTTGTCGACCTGCTGACGCAGATGGGAGCTCGTTGTGTCAAGCAATGGACCTGGCAACCCGGAGCTGACCTCAACAACTCTCCCAATGGTAGCACTTCTCCGTCAGGCTCTCCTGTAGGGGGRACTATTTCAGCAGGGAAAGTCGGCATCACCCATGTCGTGTACAAGGATGGAGGCAAGCGGACATTGGAGAAGGTCCGTATGACGAATGGTGTAGTCTTGTGCGTTGGTGTCGGATGGGTCCTTGAGTAGGTCACTGATCGAAACCTCAGATCTGACTCTTGCTAACAAATAACTAGCTGTGAGCGCGAAGAAAAATGGCTCGATGAGTCACTCTACGCCATTGACACCTCCTTGGTGCCACGAGGCGGAGGCCGTCGCCGCAAATCGATGGAGCCAAAAGCTCTTGCCAGCTTAGATGGAAACCTCTTTCCGGCAAATAATCAGACACCTGCGAAAGCCACGATGTCTCCAACGAAGGAGTTCTTAACCTTCAACACTCCGGCATCGCGGCGTGATACCTTCGAGCTAAATACCCAAGAAGTTACGCCCGAGCAAGCGGAGGAGCTGTCAAAGTCARGCCCRGTGGGGCCGTCAACCCCGATTGTCACCCCTGCTGATGCCACTTTCGAGGGTGACATGAGCAGCGGTTCGCCCACCACGCCATACTATCTCAGCAAAGGCGCCAACCTCGTGCAAATGACCTGCCCACCCAAGCAGAAAGGGGGAAGGCTCTTCCCTGTCTCGGGCAACGTCGAGGATGAGAGCGATGAGACGGTAAGGCAAAGGCTGCTGGCGGCGCGGAGGAAGAGCTTGCAGTATATCAGCAAGACGAGGAGTCCGCTTGGTCGAACAGTGAGCTACGGCAAGGTCGAACAGTAAGCTAATGCAAGTAGCTTCGGGGTGCGTTGGAAAGTGCGTTGATGGCTCTCTTGCAACATGCATGTCAGACTGTATATCAGGTGATGTCTGTTTACCGATGGCGTTTTGAGGCGGCTTTTTTCTGACATGAGTCTGTCTTTACCTAAAAGAAACAACGGGGCGACAAATGACAGCTAGTATAACCTTCTTGAATTTYTTATGCCGTGCTGCAAATACCCGTGGGCCACGGGACATCCTTGTCTGGCGTTTGCTCGAAGACCGAGCATGCACGGACATGTTCGGACAGCTGCATTTTCGCAAACCCTGCATGCGGAGTTAGACATCTGATTCCCTTCAAGCCCGTTGCAGTAAGCCCTTGCTTCTTTTGAGGCCACTGCTTTAGTCATGCGTGGCCAACTCGGTAAAGCAGAGAACTTAGCGCCATCAGGTTTCGATAGTACCTTCAGAGATGCAAACTTTTGGTCGCTCTTTCCAGGCCTACTACCGACTGGTTCAAACCCACAGCCTGCTTTTTACTCAAATCTGAACTGGAACGGAAGGGAACCTCGGAAGGCACCCGGTATGTGAAGCCAAGATGCAGCCTTGTTCAATCACTCGTACCGACCTCGATMTCATCTCCCATCTCGATAATGCCCAGCAACCAAGAACGCCAATTCCAGCGCCTGCTTCTCATTCAATCGAGGATCACAATAAGTCGTATAATTGATGTCCAGATCCTCCTCGGTCAACCCCTCGCTTCCGCCCACACACTCCGTGACCGCCTCGCCCGTCAACTCCAAGTGCACCCCTCCCAAAAAACCCCCTTCCTCCCGATGAATCCTCAACGCGCTACTGACCTCCCCCAGAATACTGCTGAAGTGCCGGGTCTTCACCCCCGTGGGCGTCGATGACGTGTTCCCGTGCATCGGATCGCACTGCCACACCACGGTATGCCCGCTCTCGCGCACCGCTCGGATGTGCGAGGGCAGAAGCTCGTCGATGCGCTTGGCGCCGTAGCGGGTGATGAGCGTGACTTTGCCGATCTCCTTGGTCGGATTGACGGCGTTGAGGAGGTCGACCAGTTCGGGGGCGGCCAAGGTGGGGCCGACTTTGATCCCGATCGGGTTCTCGATGCCGCGGATATATTCGATGTGGGCGCCCGAGAGCTGGCGGGTGCGGTCGCCGATCCAGAGGAAGTGGGCCGAGGTGTTGTACCAGCCCTTGGAGGAWCTCTCGYTTGCGCCATTGACGTCGTGGGTGCCGTTGATGAATTGATCGGGTGCTGATGAGGGCGACGAAGGCGGGGAGAGCTTGGATCGCAGGGGTGGATGTTGCATCAGGCGTGTGAGGCTCTGCTCGTACTCCAAGAGCAGTGCTTCGTGGCTGGTGAAGAGATCGACGGTCTCGAGCCCGCTGGCGGCACTGTCTGCACCGACCGTCCGCATGAAGCGGAGGCTCTCCGAGATGCTGTTCACGATGCGTTCGTACTGGGCCTTGATCTCTTCGTCCTTGACGTGGCCGAGCTCCCAGTCAAGCGGCGAATGCAGGTCGGCGATCCCGGAAGATATGGAACCCCTGATGAAGTTCAACGTGGCTGCCGAGTGGAAGTACGCAGACACGAGACGCGCCGGATCGGGCTTCCTCTCATCCACAGGATAGCCGTTCAGGATATCGCCCCTGAACGAGTGGATCTGCCCTCCCYKGTGAGCCTCCATGGGACTCGACCTTGGCTTCGCATACTGTCCCGCCATCCTGGCGATGCGCACAACAGGCTTGTTTGCACCRTAGATGAGGACCAGACTCATCTGCAGCATCAGCTTGATCTTGGATTCGATGGCGTTCTCYTCGCAGTAGTCGAACAGCTCGGCGCAATCGCCTCCTTGGAGGAGGAAAGACTTGCCCAGCGCAACTTCTCTCAGGCACTTTCGCAATTTGATGATTTCCATCGGAGTGACTAAGGGGGGCAGACGTTCGAGCTTGGCCAAGCTCTTCTGGACCGCGGAGCTGTCTTCGTAGACGRCATCCTGTTTTATGGGCTTCGAAGTCCAGGACGAGGGTGTCCATGTGGATGGTCCATTCGGCAGGGACTGGTCATGGACCTTGAGGCTGACAGCCTTGTGTCCTCCATCACTCAAGACTGGTGGATCAATGGAGTGCTCGATTTCTTGACCCATCTTTTGARGAGAACTTTTATGAAAATGCATTAAATGAGAGCGTGATAGAACAATTTGCAAATGCTCAAAGATGACCAAAAAAGAAACCTACATACTACGTCTGAGCTGTCTAGATWTATGTTTCTTACCTTCAAGATCTGTGGGGTGAGTCAACAAGTTCACGCCACAAAGGAGAACATGGGATTCGGGGAGCGATTACCCCGCTAACCCAATTCGGATATCATCGGAGACACAAGTCACACAGACAAATATTTCATCGGTCTTCGTCGGTTTGCAATTCCCATCTCCAAACTTCACATTCTACTGCGGTAGTCCTCATAGRTTGCTGTAGCGTCGAAACATGGCCGACCCACAGCCCGCGTCCGCTACGGAGGGGATGGATGATCCCCCCGCCCCCACGACAGCCGAGGATCGCAAGACCGCAGCTGCGATGAACGCTCTCGAAAGCCGTGGAGCCGACAATGATGAAGACAATCAAAAGCCTACGAAGCAGATAGATACGGATGCCCTGGGCAAGGCAATTTCGCGCTTGGAGTTGCAGGACAAGGGTGGCAAGCCAGCTGCTCAGGATCCCAATGAAGCGAGGAGAAAGAAGAAGGAAGAGGAGCAGAAGGAGAAGGAAAGGAGAGCGAAGATCAAAGTCGACCAGGCRGATGTCACTCTTTTGGTCGATCAATTGGACCTGACAAAAATGAAGGCTACCGAGCTGCTCAGGGCGCATGAGGCTGACGTTGGCAAGGCATTGACGGCCGCGGTCAGGGTCTGGGGTTGAGCAACATGCTGCAGCTGTTCGCCTCGTGCTCTCAACACTAAGCCTAGRCTCCTACAGCCCACGGAAAGCCTGATGCAGWTCGTCGCCAAGTGCCATGAATCGAAGTCTCCCTACAGCAGCCCCTGCCGCGCTGCAGGCAAGTTAGACGAAGTGAGAATGGCACGAATGGGCAACAGACGTGGAGGGCGATCAGCTCGKCAAGAGAATTGACTTGGATGAACATCGGAAAAGATGGTGACKGGTTGCGGGAATGCCATGGCTCGTTCAAGAAGGGCATTTGCCATCAGTCCGTCTCCTGGAGCGTCCGGTCAAGAGCACTATAGAGCTGCTGAGTAGTACAACGCCCGCTCTCCAAAGATGGCAGCATTCTCACGCCATGTTCCATYTGTAGTTACGCAAGCTCGCGTTCCATTCTCCCAAACAACGCTTCCTCGGACATCGCGTTTAGGTGTGAATTTGATCCCTGAGCGGCTGACACCAGGCACCGTTTAGCGACACAGGTTACTAGCGTCTTCAGTTTGTTCGAAGTTGCGATCACTACTGGCATGCAGTTGATTTCCTCTGAAACGATCGATTCTGCAATGCCTGGATCATTCCACTGTATTCTGCCAACTCTTCTCTCGAGCCTCAGCAGCTGAGATCCTGGGGACTTTCTTCTGTTCCTTCCCAAGGTACACTGGCAAAGTCAATCTTCATACGGGGTTATTTTCAATTATTGAATGCTTACGCCTCTGATATAGTCCATAGCTTGAGAAAAGAACAAAGGGCATTCCTGTCATAATGACCATCCAGCGCCTCCTTAATTGCTTGTACGTTGGCTTAGTGATACCAGGCACATGTCGACCATCGTCCGAGCCATTCTCTTTTTGCGCATAGGGCGCTGGGGCCTGTCGTGGTTTGTGAGGGCGGGAGGCGAATGTTCGTAAAACATGTGACTCTGGACGACTCCGAAAGAAACGAGTACGTGAARAGCCATTGCGAAGCATCGCGAGAACTTCAAGAGCAGCTCCCGATGACGGATAAGGAGCCACAATGTACGGCTCTTAGTTCAGAGTGTGGAGGTCATGAAATGAAACCCAGAGACTGATCATCTTCACGACGGTTCATATTGAGCCTTGATCAACAATAGAGCCATATTGAAGATAGATCAGACGCTGTGCTTCGAAGCGCTTGTACCAAGCAGATCAATGGTTGGAGAAGATGTGGATGAGGAGAGGAGGAAATGAGGTGATGGAGTGGTAAACGCCAAGACTTTTCCGCAAGGCTGATCGGCTCTCTCATTGGTGAGACGCTTTTCTCAGCAGCACGTCCAGGCCTGGATCGTATCTGAGAAAACCAAATGTTCTTTTGTGCATTGCAGTATTCATTATTCGAGACTTTGGGCGCCCCTGGTGGTTCATGCTCCTTGTGAAGTTTCGCTGTCCTATGTTGGACCAGACAGCAAACAGCTCTTGTACAGTGTACGGTAAGCGAAAATGGCTAGGCCAGTATTGGATATCTTAGCTTTCAGGCGAGACCTAAATGTCTGCACTACATACCTCACTCCCACTTTGGCGGGTCCAGGACCTCCACACTGCTCCGCCTTGACAGCCACCCTTTCTTCGTCGMATCAATCTCTTCGACCATCGTCTCAATATCACTTGGGCCCAGATCATTGAAGCCGGTYGTTGGATATGCCCCATAGGTTCCGGAGGCAGATTCGCACGTAAAGAGTCACCATTSTCGTGAGGCATYGATACACAAAGCCTATCTAGATGAGACGTCAGCATATCTTTGACCATCATCTGAGGATCTGAAAGGCTTCGACAGCAAGAGATATAGAATCCATTCGACATCATGCCTATGTCCCTGAGGAAAAATCCTCCCAAGAAGGAAGTGTTTGAGCAAGAGACTCCGCCTTTATCGAAGAAGATCAAAACAACTCAAACCCCCAAAGCATCCCCACAAATTGGGACGGYGCTCGGTTCGACCATTGCCCCAAAGCTTTCTACGCCAGTTACCCGAGGGGGCTCGGTGAGGTACATACAGTCCCCACTATCTATATCTTCGAGGAATGAGACTTCAGGATTGAGCTCGCCGCGCGCAATAGTAAAGACAGAAAAAAACAACGGGTCTGAAAGCCCTTCGGAGCAGATCATCTGGGTGGGAGATGTCATCCAGAAACTCGCTGCTGCTCTTGATCTTGGTCCATTCGTGAGGGAAAATGAAACAAAGCTGAGGAGATCACCATGTCAAATTTCGTTAATTGAAGCTGTCAAGGCCTTGAAAAGATGGCCAGAGGATCGCATTCCTTCCTTGGCGCTTGACGGGAAGCTGGAGTATTATCTGTTTCCTGACCATGATGACGACACCTCCGGCGCTGACTTGCGAACTTTCTACGGGCGAATGATCATCACGTGCTTACAAAAGAAGACACATCCGATTGTGCCCAACTGTGGGAAAACTTTGACTGGTTATTTTGAATCTGGCATATGGAACACCCTTCTCTACTCAGCTTTAGAAACCATCGCAAGGAGCTCTGCGGTACTTCAAGCGCTGAAGAGCGCTATGACTGAATTCATGAGCAGCTGGAGCGACCAGGCTCAGGATGTGCCGAATTCGTCCCAGGTACCTAGTCTTATCACTGATGAAAATTGGACGGATCCTTCTACTCCAACAGAGACTGTGAGGTCAATGTCTGCTGAGGCTATTTCGTCAGCCAAGCTTGTTTGCTCAAACAACGGACATGCCCTCGATACGTCGACTTCGAAGCATACTGAGAAAGCTGCGTCCGCATTGATCGGCTCAAACGCGGCGAAATGCCCCAGTCCAGCATACAATTCCACTCCATCCATCCTGATGCAAAACATCCGCACTAGCTCAGTGAGATCGCAGTTTGCTCATTCTTACCATACCACCACACACACCTCATCCCTATCGTCCCCGACTACATATGACACTGCCAGTGATCAGATAAATCCACATGCCAAGGGACCGGCGATTGACAGTGCAATTCTGCAGATTCTAGAAGGAATGAAGGCTGAGTTGAACTCGGACAAGGCTTCTCGTGAATCACCTACGATCTCTCAACAATCAGCATGCAACTTGCATAGCGTGGCTAGTCTCGAGCGGTGTCTGACTCACGCGAAGCCTATGGTCAACATCATCATGAGTCATGAACAGGCGAAAGCTACCAGAGATCTCTACAGGTCTATCCAAGATCATGCGATCAACTCTGCCACGCACAATCCGGCATCTTCAGAGTATTCGCCAGCTCCAGCAATGGCGCCCCGTATTCCAATCGTCCCACCTCCAGGGTATAAGGTTGTCTATCACTCGCCATATGCCGAGTTTGGGTACGGCAGCTCCGGTTCCTCCACTAATCCAGGATGTCCCGCTTGGAAAGACATTGCTGTATCATCGCCTGCGACTTCACCAAGTACTAAGCTGCGGCTTCCCAGATTAGCACCTAAAGCAGGGCGAAGAAGCAGGTGAGAGGAGGTCCTCTAGGGCTTGGTGCCAGCCTGCCAGGTGTCCAGTGTTGGGACAGGGGCATCCCCTCAAAGTAATTTTGCGAAACGCATGATGCAAATCATTCGCGCGGGAAGCAAGAGCCGCTCCTTTTTGTCACCTCAGACGACAGGGAAGAGTCAAGGCTCAMTGAGGGCTCGACAAGAGTCGAATGGATGCTTGGTCACTGCAATGCCAATATCGAGATTGGCCAAAGACATTTCATGTTTACGGTAACAGGAATGCAGGACCGGGGATGGCAATTTTCAAGCGAGAGGCGTTGGTCACAATTCAAGAAATACGAATCGATGTATGCTACCCAATGAACGTGCGAGCGACTCGTAGAGTATCCACAGGAATGCTTGCTCTGAATGCAGTAGTATCGTTGCACCCACTATTGTCCTTGCATTGAGCAATATGAAAACTTTTCTCTTCCTTGTCCTGCAGCAAAGGAGGTTTTACCCCTGACGATCTGCCATGTATTCCACGCAGCTGTCTCAGCACGGATGTTTGATTTATCAGACCGCAGACGCAGTTGTCTCAGCACGAGTATTTGATTCATCAGACCGCAGATACCGAAGATGATGCCTATAATTGGAAATGCTTTGGTGAGCGGTTTCAAGGGCGGACAAAGCTATGCCTTTGCTTTGATGTTCCCGTGCGATAGCCGTACGTAGCTTGCTGCTCCCCATGATATGTTCCACTTGCATCTTTTAGTGCATAGGAGGATTCTGAGGGCGAAACAACTCGAGGTCTCACGCCATCGAAACGAAACGCAGGTGACGAGTGTTTCAGGCTGGTTATATTTGCAAGTCAGGGACTCCCGAGCCGCAATGCATGCGTGCATGAGGCACTGACCCAAACGCATGGAAATTGACCTTCGAGCCAAATTAAGCAATCTTGCGGGAACGCCTTGTTTTGCCTCGATTACGCGCAGCCTGCCCGTTCCTTCAACGTTACAGCAGTCATCAAACAACGAAACAAACGCTGAGATGATTGAGACACGGGAAACGCAAGGCCTTGGATACCGTCTCGGAGAAAATGTCCACATATGCAGGCCGTTGCGATATGATTAATATAGACGGTGGAGAAAAGCTTCGACTGCTGAACTGTTTGATTTTTTTTAGAGGCCCGCATACCGTGTCGCGATGAAATCATGTTCATGTCTATTGATGTTTGGAACGGGCCCACGACACGGTCGATGGAAGCTACCGCAGCTCCAGGCTCTCTGCATTTCGATTGGCGCGCCAGCGCTCACGCAGACCGTGCTGCAAAGGAGATCATGATTCGATGTGAGCTTTTTCGGCTTTCAGCAGCATTAGATTTGTGCCTCTACGGCAACAATTGCTAGGCGATATTGGTGGGGCCAGGTGCGGATGTCGATTGTCGAGGCCTCCGCGAGATTGAAGGCTGGAAGACATGACGAAATTCCATGAGAGCATGGGATCTGTTCGAGAGATCGCTGCAGTCAGAAGAATTCCAGATTGCCTCAGTAGGTAACATATCCCAGGCCAGATGCCGAGATGAGATCTACTGGTCTAACTTGATTCAATATTCCTTTCGGGGCGGGAAGCACGGTTTCGGCAAGATTCCATTCGCATACGATTCTGTACCCCAAGTGAGTGACACCAGGATCAACGTGCTAATATTCTCCTCGGTTACATCGATCAATGCAAATCTTCCCGTTGAGTACTTGGCTAGGTACGGTACTCTCGATGTATGCGGCCTGAACTGACTTGGTTGCTTGATGCATGCACGCGCGATGTCGCTGTTCCTTGTCAAAGCAACGCAAGCTTGGAGCTAGTCATGCTATGAATGCAGGGCCTACAGTGAACCAACACTTGCCGTTCTCGTGGCACTCAGACCTTTCTTTGGACTCTGCTTGTCACAGAGTCCTCCAGCAGAAGCTGCCACGCCTTATGGCATGGACTAATTGGAGTGGATGTTTCTCCATGGTAGGGAAAATGGGAAAGGAACGTGTGATATCATTTTGAGCACATTTCCGCGTAGGTCATCTTATTACCTCTCAAGCTTTTGGCCCTCATCGGGCACAGCTAAGCCAAAGTGCTAGGGAGTGCTAAATGGGCTGTCGCTCAGTCGCTGACGACTTGCGTGGTGGTAGCATGTGATACAGGGCCAATTACCGAGTGACCTCGACCAACCTCGCTAAACGCTCTAAGCTCTGGTCCAGCCCCCAAACGTGTCTAGTGGCTAGCTCCACCTCCTAGATTACTAGATAGACACTGCTGCACAGCACGAGTCTACGCCGCCTTCCAGCAGAAACGTGGCAGCAGGCATGCATTTAAGGTAGCCGAAGATAGCCCAAGGTAGCCCTACTTTGGATGGGGAACACAGCCCGAAAAGCCTATCGCTTGACTAAGGTCATCATCGAGAGAAGTGGCTCAAAGTCAGATCGGCACTCTTCAGGCTCTTGTCCCATCGAAAGGGGGGGGTTCCTGCATTATCATCCCAACTGTAAGTGGCGCTTCGGTTACCACATTGATCATGTACCAAAGATACATCCCTGGTCCGTGCCGAATGTGACCTCCAAGATGACGCTGGTGTGGGCCAGATCGGATCAGCGTCTAACATGTAACACAAATAATCTCAAACGACATGAACCACGTGCTGTTGGCTCGACCGGCTAGCTGTAAGCTGTGCCCGGGCCCAGGGGTGAGACTGTATGTGACGGTGTGAGAGGACGGGCTACCAACCCTATCCTCGCCTGCGGAAAGCAGCCTATCTCATCTTCAACCAATTCAATTTTAAAATAAAGCATCAAGTGTTACGAAATGACACCCACAGGCCACAGGCGGCTACCACAACACCGATAGACCGGTTCATAGATAAGCGATTGGTGAAGAAGTCTCCTTCATCATAGGCTCAGAGCCATCAAGCCCAAGCAGAACGGTGATAGCACTACCACCAAGCCGTCACGGCCTGGGGGTTTCGGATTCCACGAGTCAGAGCGTGGTGATTGATGCGAGTCACGGAGCCTTTCAACAGGAGACAGGTGGGTGGACTTTTTCACCGACTCGCAACGCAGTCTGGGAGGATTCCCACTTGACAGCGCCGGCCGTCAGGTTGGTGAAAGTTTATGTTACGATCCGGAAGTCTTTTCGTTCACTCCGGCACTCCCCCGTGCCTTCCGCAATGACCAAAAGCAAACGATCCCTGCTTTCCACGTCGTTGGGACCGCCCGGTCAAGCCCCCAAAACCACCTACTAAGTACTAGGCGTTTGGGACAGCCTTGAGCGGGTTCCAGAAACGCTTATTAAGTCCCGTTTTTCTCACAGGCTCACAGCAATTAATTTCATCCCCTTGAATCCTGGATTACTGGATGGCTCGCTCGCTGAGTGAGGTAGTTAGTTAGCGTCACTTGCATATGCCAATCTGCCTCAGACCTGTCATCCCATACCTTTCCTTTTTGCTGATCGCATGTTGATGCTCGTCACCCCCATCTGGAAGCTTAATATATTTATTACTCCCTACCCTGCTTCCCATGCATGCTTCGTTTACCGTCTTACTACATACATGTTCAGCCTTCTCGGATTTCCAAACCCTGATTTTACTTACCTCACTGTCATCCTCTACTCAACCTTCTCTCATTATCATAGCATGCTTCCCACATTCCTGTCATTCACATGGTGATATATAGGCCACAGTGATCCAGCTGGCCCCGTACTGGGCACGACTTTCTTCCCTTTAATATTGAACGCAGGGGCAGTGAAAGTCCCCACCCTGTCGTCACCGTGGCTGCCTCACAGCTTTTGACACAAGTGGCACAACCACTGGGGGGACCGTTCAGAGACATTCCTGACTCTTCTGCCTACTATCGATCCCGGCAGCAACAGCAGCAAGATCATCACCGTCCGAAGTGGRGCAATCCTGTTCCTTTTCGCTCGCAGCTCGGCACACACCGTCAATGCTACGACGGTCAGGACCATCCATCACCAAAGGACCAATCACACATGTCGCATGACTCAAGTGGAGAACGACCTAATCTGAAGTCTGCTCCCAACGAAAATTATCCAAGAGCCCCTGCTTCTGGGGCTCGCGATCTACCGGCTATCCCTTCGAATTCTCCAGCGGCTTCGCAAAATGAGCCTCCAAAGCCCCCGTCCGTGCACGGGGGGGTGTCAATGCGGCCTACGCCTCCCCCCTCCTCGACACCTCCGGAGCAAAGAATTTCGCGACCTATCGGGGTCGAAAATTTGCTCAACCCAGCAGCAGGGAGCAGGACAAACATGTCCAGCCGACGTCAAGAAGTCGAGAAACCTGCTCTAAAGAATGATGCCCTACTGGCTTCTAATTCTCGGCCGGCAACACCGTCCATGGCTCAGCCTTCTGCAAGAAAGAGCTCTGCCGGGGAGGTCCCTTTGCCATCAATAACGCCTCCGCTAAGGCAAGCCTATCCTCCATCGATATCACGATCGATGACACCCAGGTCCCCTACAAACTATGGCCCGGCCCTGCTAACCATGGGTCCGACCACGGGGACAATCGACGCCCGCCAGTCACCCTTCGTTCTTCCTCGGGAACAAGCGCCTATAACGGGGGCACATGGCGCATCTGGTCCGACAGCAGCTAGTCAGGCACCTATCTATGGCTCTTCAGCGCCCTCGCTTCGCCCTTCACCTCGTATGCGACAGGCCAGCCTAACTTCTCAAGCAGCTACACCCTATCCGCGAATGCAAACCCTTCTGGACCCTGCTCCTACTTCTGCAGCCTCCAACTTTTCGGCATCCCGAAGTTCCAGCCCAAGTGTGACCGAGCATCGTCCATCCATCGGCCAGGGTGGTCCGACTGGACAGCCTCAGTCCTTTTTCGCGTCCTCGTTCAATTCCTCGGGACCTGCGTCCTCGATGCCTCCGATGGCCTTTGACAAGGGGCAGCCGAACCCGCAGAGTTTGACGCCGCATAGTCAGTATCAGTTGATGACACTTGAGACAGAATCAGGTCCCATTCAGGTACCTGTCGACGTTCAAGCTGCCTCCAAAGTCGCTGACGAGAAACGCAAGCGCAACGCCACGGCCTCCCACCGCTTCCGTCAGCGCCGCAAGGAAAAGGAGCAGGAAACTTCAAACAACATTTCCAAGTTGGAAGCACAGGCGAGAGACTTGGCCGAGGAGAGGGACTTCTACCAGAGCGAGAAGGACTTCTTCCAGGACCTGGTGTCAAGAAACCGCATCCCAATACCACCTCGGCCAGCATCACCCCGAAGACGACGCGCGGAGCTGGCACAGTACCAGGATTCGGACTCGGCTTCCCGAGATGGAGGTAGGAACATGAGACGACGGACCAGCTCGTATGTACCAGCCCATGGATCCGCACCAGCGGTGGAGCAGGCACCACCAATGCCTTCATTTGAACGGGTCAGCGGGATGCCGTCCGAGCATGTCCAGATGCTACAGCAGCAGCGGGTACGACCTCATGGGGGGCCATTTCCCCCGAACGCGAATCCATTCGACCCAAATGCACCACGTTGAAAGTCACTGCGTACCAAGCCTACCCAGCTCACAAAGTTACACCAAATCGATTATTGTCGAGCGCTTTAGCGAGCAAGCATTCCTTTACAGTCTCTGTTGTTCTAATTTCCATATTAGAGATACCCACCGGCCGGCATTATTCATCAGCGCTTGAGAGACGACCTAATCCACAGAGTCCCCGTCATCCTGTCATCGTTTTCTCATTATCAGCGGAAGTATACCCAGGAGAGGCTACTTTGAGACTTCGGCGTGTACAATATCGGTCAGGGAGATTACTCTACATGAAGTGGAGTCAGGCGGACAGCCAGATCTTACAGGATGGCTTTATAATCAGCGTCGTTGCATGCTGGCGTTTAGGTATAGAACGGAAGGGCTCCACTGCATTCATTGTACGATTGGCATTTCTCACGTCCCTTAAAAAAAAGCTGCATGGATTGCAACAATTCCTTCATATCCCCACTGTCCAACAAAACCAACCTCCAGAACTCTATACCATTTCTACTCCCCCCCTACCCTCATCAGAGTTCATTCAATTCTCAAAAACAACCATCAATAATGAAATATACAAAGGTACCAAGACCATGCTTACCCCACCCCCTCACGACCACCACTCCGAAAAAACCCACCAAAAAGCACGTGCTCACTCACAAGTCCCCGCACATGTAATCTCGGACGGCAAGTAACTTTGTGAAAGTCACTTTCCCTCTCGTCAAGGCGGGCGGGGATGACACACATGATGCTAGCTAGAGTAGCTTTTTTACAACAGTTTCATTTTTGCTGTGCCTCCGAAATCAGCTCATCCGAGCCGAACATTCCCCGCCCCCAGAGAACGGTGTCGGTCCAACAGCCTAATCTTAGTGCGAGTGCGTTGGATGGTGCCAACGGTGACGCTTCCTTTTTTTTTTTTTTTTTGGTCGGGGGGGGAAAAGAGGAAATGGGAGATGCTGAGTGGCACGGAGCAAGCCTCCGACATGATGACAAGACGGAGGAAGACAGTGGGATTCAGGATTGCGCCGTTTGATTGTTGGGCCACACGGAAGAGATCCCAAAAAAAACAAAACAAAACAGAGAGATATCGTGGCTTGGTAGGGTATCATTGATGATTCCTCAACGGACAGGATTTTGATTTTTTTTGATTCTCCCCGCGCGCGTCAGGACGGGGGGGGGGGCGAATGAGTGAGCGGTTTGCCCCAGTGAGAGATGCATACGTAGCAGAGGCGAGGACGAGGGATCCGTGGGAGTCGGTTTGCGGCTCGCTCCTTCGCAACGCACGCACATGGTTGCCTGTGAAGGATGACGGGATCGCTGCTGAACGCAGGAACAACGCAACGGTGGTCATGTTGTAAGATGATGATTGCAGAAAAGATGGTGGACGAGCAATCTATGTGAAACTCGTTTTCTCGTTCCTGCACAGGTATGTAATAATACATATGTATGACCGTACATCCGTACGACGTTAATTGATTCTCTTGTGGCTGGGGGGCGGGAAGCGCGGTTGGGGGGGGGGGGGCAAAAAATGCGAGGCTGAAAGGTGCAGCATCATTCTGGCAGGATGGAGTTGTTCGGCGTCCACCTCAGCTCCTCATCCTGCAACTTTTCGCTTGTGTATGCCCATCATGACGGTTCAGAACGATGCACTACCGAAAACGGTACTCCATATTCCGGATTGAGGGTGACAGGAGAACAGCAATGCCAAGGACTTGTAGCGCCGTGAGAAATACAAATACGTACATGCAACCAATGCAGAATTAGATCTGCACATGCTTGTCAGGATGACCGCGTCTTTCCAAGAGGAGGGCAGCAGGGGTCTTGGATGGTGGATGCTGTTGAGGGTGTACGGAGGTTGGAATCGATTGGGTACCCAATATTGYCAGCGCCTGCACGACCTGCGCTTGGGTCCATTCATGTTGAAGTTGATGCATGTCATCGTAGGCTTGTGCGACATGCGAGAGGGGGGTGAGGGTCCCGAGATCCTGGGCCGAAATCATGCAATCGCGGCCTGCCGTGTTGATTTCGCTGCCATGCTTTTCTGTGCAGATCATTTCAAGCTGCTGATGTTTCTTGGGGGCGAATCGAGCTTGGACGATGCAGAGCTGCAGCCTGCATGATGACGGAGTTTTTGGGCATCTAGACCGAGATGAGACCTTACAATGATTTGTTGTTCTTTCTGATGATCTTGCAGCGCATGATACCTTGCCATGTGCGTCGATTCCCACAACATGGTTTACCCTCCATGCATGACTGTATCATGTCGCTCTTTTTCGTCATTCGCTGTCGTCGGCCAGATGCGAAGGGGTGCGTGAGAAAGGGGCCCATGCTCACCAACCTACCACAAATTCCAAGACGTGCAGCTTAGCTTCCCTGCCCCATGTCTGATGGGTTTCATCCCTCATTTTCGTTCCTCACACATAGAGCTTGTGCCGCTCTCCAAAATCTCGCAAGCCCGATGCTCATCACGGCGATTCAAACAGTGCAATTAGGATGGCTGAATCTAGCGCCACGAGTGTTGGTGCCAGTCACCAGTCAGCATAGCTTCGCCCCGTCCCTTGCTAATGCAAGAGGCTGCAGCTTGAACGAACGGTGGATCTGACCTGCATTGTCAAGCGTCATGCAGCCTTCGCACACTTGAGACACTTGTGGGTGTAGGATCGAAATGAGGTCATGCGAGATGACTATTCCGGTATCATGGGTGGATCTCGAGCACTWAATGCAATGACTATGCCTGCGGAAACGGGCGACTGGCGACAGGCATGGAGCGCACGGGGAGCGTTGAGATGCTCCGGCGTCGGCCGCAACAGGCAATAACAAATCAACAATCCCTGAAGGCTGGCTTCGGGGACCCAGCGCCTTTCGGCCCTTGACTGTAGTCTGTAGGAAGCTGCCTAGCAAGGCTTCCAAGGCTGCGATGTCGCGTGGGGCCAGTGGGGGTTTGCCCCAAAGAGCCCGTGTATTCTGACGGCTAGTCTTTGCGCCCTCAACAACCTGGCTTGCGTGTCTCCCATTCCTCCTCGCCTATTGAGGCAGCCAAGCGAGATCCTCCTATCAAGTCAATATATCAACAAGGCGAGGCGACGGAAGCCCAACCCGTGCCTATGGCTGCTGGGTGGCTCGACAAGTCCTTCCCTGCCATGTCAGTGCTCTGCTTGACCGGAGAGCGCTGTCACGCCCGAAACAGCGGACCAAGATATGACACGACAACTCATCATCACGTAAAGACCACTTCGAACACTCGGTTGCTATTCTCACCGAGAGCTGGCAGCCCAGCCGTTTGGATATGCCCACCAATTGAGGGTGGGTGAGAAGCAGGTCTCGTGGTCTCTACRGAAATTGAGCACTTTTCGCGTGGCCCGTTGATGCTCTCAATCCTAAAGGCACGTGCTTTCAAGGCCATCGGCGGAGCCCGAGATAGCGCTTCCTTTTCGCAAGTTTCGCCCTTTCGCTACTAGTAAATCCGCGGGGGGGAGCGATACCATGGTGTGTGGGGGTCCACGTGTCATCACGTACTTATGTGACGGTGAGAGCTGTCAGGAACACGCGGCTTCGTCATGACATCCGCAAGGAGGCCGTGCTTCTTCCCAATGTAGGATGATCCAGCATGCTTTGACTGAAAATCATGAATTCCATGACGTGTTGATATCTATCATCGAGATTCTGCTGCCGCCTCGCAGAGTCAACGCCGATAGGTGGGTGATTGCGTGCTCCATTTCATCGTTTTCGTCCTCCCTAGCATACACAGGCACGCGTGCCCGCAACGATCCCTGATTCGTTGACAGCTGGAGCTTGCTCGCGCCGGTCCGAGCAGCATTGGGGCGACTGAATGTGGCAATTGGCTTCCTGCTTGACAGGTTGTCCTCTCGGAGGCCAGAACTTATGCGGTGGCTTGATAGAAGAATTCATGAAGTTCTGGGAGTTCTGACCGTTGCTTCTTGCCAGGGGCAGATCCGCCTTTCCAAGCCCGCAGCCTCAATGGTGTCGAGAGCCTCCATGGGGTAAGCCTGTAAAAATATTGTTCCTCATTCAGAACTTGAATGCCTGTTTTAGCAGGCAGCCATATCTAAGCATGCCCATTTTTGCGAAGTTTGGACAGCCTGCACATCAGGCGTCCTGGAATGTGAAACTTCATTAATCACGATTTCATTCTACCATCTTATTGCTGATCCCAAGGTACAGTATATTGTTTAAGCAGTTGGATTGTCCTCGATGCCTTTAAAACATTTTCTGCGCYGTGAGTTAGTCACTGTTATACTCAATCAATACGCAGACAGAGAACATGTTTATGATTGGTGTGCGTCGGCCTTTGTCATGAAACAAACACAAGGTTGTTTGAGATGACTGGTTGGGAATTGGGCAATGGCGACCAGTGTGAAGCCTACTTGGGACTATTCACATTCTCTCTTAAAGAAGTCATCGATTTTTTGAGTCAGATTGAGAGTACCCCAGTTCAAGTGACTTTCCTGTGTCAATCAGATCTGAATCGGGTTGGGATTTTCATATCTTCTTCAATTTTCCTCGCGTTTACTGCTCAGTCGAGGTCTCTGGGAATGGTTATGAGCTTTCTTTCGTTCGTTGAGTCGAGTATTCAAGAGGCAAATGATGCAAAGAGAATTGCTTGATAGAGGAGAGTTCGATATCCTAATTGTCTAAGCCTCTGCTGCTCGTGACTCGCGGTTATTTATAGCGTGCGTACCCGCGAACCGCAAGCGCGGTACAGACCATTACTTCACTTTCGGTTCCTCYCACCTTCAACAACACTCGTATTACACACTCGCAACTCCAACTCGAGATGTCTTCAAAAGAGCCTGCTGGAGAGGCAGTCAAGAATGAGCCAAATACTTCCAAACCTCGCGGAAGACCTAAGAAAGGGTTTGAGAAGACAGCTAGCTCTTCTCGTCCCAGCAGGATGTCAATGATAGAGGCCAACAAGCCACGCTCGCTGAGGTCTTCGATGTCAAGCGTAGACTCGCCAGTCCGCCCGGTGATCAAGGGCGGAATCCAAAAGCGATCAGCGAGCAAATCCGAGCCAACAGGCAAAAAGAGAGGTCGGCCATCAAAAACTGCCAAGGACGATGTCGAGCAGCAAAGCAAAGCAAAACCTGACGGAGCAAAGGTGTTGATTAACCAAAAGGGCTTGCAAGATGAAGAGGAGGATGAGGATCCAGAAGGGCCATCTTACTGTAAGTTCAAACACTAGTCAACAACCCCACTCTGTTGCCTCAACAGCCCTGCCTGAGTAACAGCTTGGAATTTCTCCCTTTGGCCTTCGCTTGCTCCATTCCTCTAACAGTCTCTGAAATGTTGAAGGGCTTATGAAGGCGGAGCCGAACTCGCGGATTGAGAAGGGTAAGGACGTCAAATTCTCGATCGATGATCTTCAAAAGGCAACAGCGCCTGAAGCTTGGGATGGTAAGCACCATGGAAATGTTTCAAAGGACAGTAGTAACTAATCTTTGTATAGGCGTAAGAAACGCCGTTGGTAATGCTCTCCTGACCCATACTGATCTCATTTACTCACCGAAACATCAGCCCGTAACAACATGCGCGCGATGTTGAAAGGAGACCAGGCATTCTTCTATCATTCGAATTGCAAAGTCCCGGGTATCGTGGGAATCATGGAGATAGTCCAAGAGCACTCAGTGGATGGTAAGCACATTTCGTGTTTCTATGATTCCCATGGTAACAGTCGTCGCAGAATCGGCCTTCGACAAGGACCATCCATATTTCGACGAGAAATCAACGCGCGAGAGCCCCAAATGGTGTGTTGTGCACGTCGAGCTTCGCCGCAAGTTCCCGGGTATGGYAAGTTTGAAGGAGCTTCAGAAATACTCCAAAGATGGTGGTGTGCTTGAAGGAATGCAAGTGCTTCGGCAATCACGTCTCAGTGTCTCGAAAGTCTCCAAGAAGGAGTGGGATTTCATCCTGAGTCTCGTGGACGAGGACGCGAACACGCAAGTTCCGACGAGCCACAAATGACTTTAGCATCATCGACATGTTGAAGCGATCATGCTGGGTCGACGGATCTCGTGCTCAGTCTGGAACAGCCTTGGACCAAGGGTTGGCAGCTGGAGAGAACTTGCTTCTTACCGTTGCACATACTCAACGGGGTCTTAAAGCGTAGGTACGAACAGGAAAGAGACCCAGACTTTTCGGAAAGCCCCTCTGGGTCTCTTTTGCCATTACAGTCATACCAGCGTCATCGAAGATTTTCAGAAACTTGGTCTCGGTGCGTGTGACGCTAGAATCATCTTCATCATAAACGTCTTTGCCATCACCACCCAGCTCTATGCTTTTGCTGGTATTCTCCTTGACCACAATCCAGCCATGGGGCACGCTGATCGCATCCCTGCATCTCTTCAAACAATCGACCAGTTGAACATCGGTAAGGTACAGGGTACACCACTGGATCCAGATCAAGTCATATCTGCCCTTTTCTGGTGCCCAATCCTCCAAACTTTCAACCCATCCCTTGCCGATTGATCCTTTGCCCTCCATCTGCTGCTTTTTGACCTCCAATGCAAAAGCCTCCACCGGCTCCACGAAGTCTACAACATCACAGACGGTGCTCAGGAACCCTGCCGTGATCCTTCCAATCCCTGCCCCACAATCGACGCCTATGACGGGCTTGCCAGAAGCGACCGACGAATGTTTGCGTAGCAGTTTGGCGTAGAAGGCAGCTGAACCACGAAGATCTGTGCGCGAAATTTGAGGATAGCCTCCCAGCATCGAGTTCACCGTTGGCGGATGGCCCGACCAATATGATATTGAATCGGAGGCTTTGATGCGCGAATCCGCTGCCACGTCTTCAGACTCATTTTGAGAAGCCACCGGTGGCATGAGGATGACAATTCAAGGGGTATGGAGATAGATCAATTCTCTCAATATGCCTTTGCGTGCATCTCATGAGTTGAAGTCCAAGCCCCTTTCGGAGAATCGTTCTCGCGCCCCCGAGACATTTCTTCGAACCTCGGAAATCGATATTGACAGCAAGACAGCTAATGCTTCTACCTTTCACTCTGCCAAAACCACAACAGTTCACGATGCGGGGCCTTCTTTGCTTCGCACTGACCCTAAGCGCGTCGTTCGCCTCAGCTGCGTCTTCATGGGGATTTGAGGATGCGACGCTTTCCATTCACACCAAGGGCGCAGGAGCCGGCGGTGCTTCGAAAGAAAAGTCAGGAAGCCGCATACGCTCTTCAATCAATTGTACTTTGCTGATCGCATCCCCTTACCACAGATTCTCAGAACACCAAGTTCTCCCAAACGCTGTAACTTTGGGATCTCAGGACACCCTCAAGATCCTTCTCACGACCAAGGAAGGCAACAAAGCACAACGGCCTCACCAGACTTTCCTTCACATCAAGGACTCCTCGACCGGCTTGGAGACATCCTTCTCGTTCCAGGTCAAGGAGAGCGGCAAGGGCAAATTGGAGCTTGTAAGCAGCCCCATGCCTCGATCCAGATGGATGACAGCTCCTGACATGTTGTTGCCTCAGGCCCACAAAGACATCCCCATCCAACTCCTCTCCTCCTCAGAGCCCCTCACAGCCTCCCTCATCATAGCCTCATTCGGCACCTCAACACCTTACCAGGACCGAGCCTTCGACCTCAACATCGAGATTGACCCGAACGATCCCCTGCCTGCCCAGACGAAACCCCTGCGCTACGGCAAGCTGCCCGAAATCCACCATACCTTCAAAGCAGACCCTACGAGTCCGCCCAAGATCATCACCTTGGTCTTCACTGCGGCGGTAGTCGCCGCTCTGCCTGCCCTATTCATTGCTGTGAGTTGCAACTCCGTCTTCCCTTCCCTGGACCGATACTAAACTTGAATGTTTCCAGTGGGTTTCCCTTGGAGCGAACCTGAACCATTTGTCCAAGGCGTTGGGGGCCTCTCCGGTTGCTCATACTCTTTTCTTCATCTCGATTCTCGGCCTGGAGGGAGTGTTCTTCCTCTACTACACCCATTGGAAGCTTTACGAGGCGCTGCCAAGTGCTCTGGGGATCGGCCTGGTCACCTTCTTGAGTGGGAGCAGGGCGTTGCGCGAGGTTCAGCAGCGGAGACTGGCGGGTTTTCGATGAACAGGTAAGGGGTTGAAATGTACAACACTTTCTGGGGAAGTAGAGCAATTCAAAAGCATTTGGGATTCCTCTCACGCGATCATGCGATGATGTTTGAAGTGTCTTTCTCTCTCTCTTTAGTCATCATGCGATCTTCTCGAGAAGTGTGCGAACCAAAACCCTCAGTCCCATAATCTTTGGTCCTGCTATCCTCTTCTGATCTCTTCCTACACCTAACGAATTGCAAAAAACCCTTACAAAACTCCACAAAACTCCAGCCCTTAATCGTCCACTTATCCATCCCCCTTTTCTCGCAACCCCATTTCCCCTTTCCTTCAAACCTCCTCGCCTCCCTCCCCCTTCCCCATACCCAAAAACCCCCACCATCCTCACTGCCCCCTCACCGGCCCCGTCTGCAACGGCCGCCCATTCGGCGCCCTAAACTCTCACATCAGCCCCCAAACCATCCCTCCCTTCCCCTTCCCCAAACATTCACCTACTCAGATTGACATCGTATCACCACCCCTTGCACGAACTCATCAGCCAGATCGCGGCAACACGGGCAGCGGGCAGCACGGGAAGCGGCAACTTACATTCTCCTCCAGCGGCTACGGATACACCGCCGGCGGAGGAGTCTTGGAATCGGGATTGAAGGGTGTGGAGGAGGTGGTGGCTGTGGCAGGGG
>MSTJ01000218.1:10591-36254 GCA_001956345.1 Ramalina peruviana | reverse complement strand
GGAGGATGGGGGGGAGGAGGGRYGTCGGTGGAAAGGTGTGGGGGCTCTTGCATGAGCTTCCTGCCACAATCAGGAGTCCATCTTGAACAGTGGGCTGGATTCACCCAGATGGGATGAGAGATAAGCACGAGAAGTTTCACAGTGCATTCAACGGTGGATGTTGAGTATTTGTTGAGATTATTGGGTGAGATCGATCGTCCCGCCACCCTGCTGCTCGCCCCGCATACAATGCCAGATGGAAAAGGATCATCGGATGGGGACTGGTCGGAATAAGAGGGTCGTACCGCATGCTGGAAAGGTCTCACCGGGAAGCCAGCCCCCGGGTCCCGACATTCCATGCCGGACGTTGGGCAAAGTTTCTCAAAATGGGTGTAGCGCGACGCCCTGCTGCTGTTCCGCATTCAACGCTGGACGGAGAGGGTTTTTGCGACTGGCTTCTTCCCTGGACGCCATGCATGCAGACTGCCAGTGCATCCAACGCCAGACCTGAAAGAAATCTGGAAGAGGAATGGTGTGATGATTCGGTGAAAGTCCCAGACTTTGCATCCAACGCCAGACCTGAGAATAATCTGGAAGAGGGATGGTGTGAAGATTCGGTGAAAGTCCCAGACTTTGCATCCAACGCCAGACTTGAGAATAATCTGGAAGAGGAATGGTCGATTTGGAGACGGTGATGATGATTCGCTGAAAGCTCCAGACTTTGCAGATAAGAAATTGTCCACAAATCGACAGAAGCGGATCCCGGTCGCATGCATGTACTCCGTAGCACACGCCTCATGCATATATGCGCATGTGCACCCCGACGCTCGAGACGACGGGCAAGAAATCGCCTGCTTCAACGCTGGACAGTCCGAGTTTGATGCATCGGGACTGGTGGGGCATGCATGAGATCGTGCATCAGCTGATCCGATAAATGCGCTGCGTGGATATATGGCCTTAAGGTCAAGGACGACTCGGTCGAGCCATGCCGGCATGCTCGTAAGAAGTCGAGAACAGAGCCTGTGTTCTGTATCCTAGGCGAATGCATCGAGATAAGGAAGGACAATGCCCCATGATTTTCTGGGCTTGGCCCATCTTGCTGCTTACAACAGTTGAAACCCATGGGTGCTATATGTTAGAGGACCTGAGCACAGAAGATGCGGAGAGTTCTGGACATTGAGCGTGCCTTCGCAGTCAAGACGAAACGAGATCCATGTTCTTTTTGGGCAGGGAGACAATTGCACACCATGTGAGAAGCATGCCCTCGTGCGTTCCGTGTCAGAGACTCCGATCGGACAGAGTACGTTTGCTTCAGGTAAGCAACAAACAATGCGGAATCAAACGTCTCGAACAAAATTGCCATCATGACCATCGCATTGACGTTCAGATAGTTCATTTATTAAATCGCATGGTGAAATCAGTCACGGCTGCGGATCCGACTTCGCCTCAATTGACACTCAAATGACTATTGTCCCATACCCAACTCTCGACAGTAGAGGGACGRATTCTAGATGGTCACCAAGGCTCAAGCATGTTTCAGGCTTTCAGCAGATGGACCAGATTAACTTTTGACGCTCGACGCTTAGGTTTATTCTGAGGACGCGAAGGAGCTTGATGTGTGCTGCGGCCGGCCTACCGCACTTGCAAAGACCAGAACGGTGTGAAACGACACATGGCATGAACAAAAGCGAAGATTCTTGAGCGATACAGTAGGCTTTTCAGCTCCTCAAGCGACGAATGCAACATGTGTCAGACTTGAAAGCCTTCAAAACACGCAGAGAGGATGGATTCTGCCATCGTGATGGTGAAGCAGATGCTGGATTGCCAAGAAGATGTCCTGTTTTGCAGCCAAGCATCCCGTCCCGCCCCGGTTAGGGCGGCCCAAAATAGTCGAAATTGAAGTCAAACTGGTCCTTCAGCTCCGCCTTCCATCCGACAATCTCGCCAATAACAACATCACGCAAGGCTGAATCCTCCCGGCCGTGGACTGAGACTTTGACACAGGTTGATGTTTGGACTGTCCAATGAGAGCTGCCAGCTACTGCGATCTTGCACTGCGATCCTCAATTCCTTATCCACGATGCCGTATCCTTCGAGCGAGGGATCCACGCTATTCATGGATCGCACCAAAGCCCTGCCACGGTGGTAAAGTACGGGCTGTGATGACTGATGAGTCCTCTCCGTTCTTGCGTGCTAATTTGTCGCATGTGTCTCCTGGAGTTTGCTTCTCAATAACGTTCAATGCCTTCGTCCTCTTGCCTTCCTGTCGTGCCCATCAATTGAGATTCTTAGAAGATTGTCTCCCTTTGAGCCAGGCTGATACGTATCCTTGCTTGCGAACATCGCGCTGCCATTCAATTCAGACGTAAGAATCTTGAAACACAATCATTGCCTTCGTGGAGATTGCGGCCTGATTCTGGCGCCGAGAAGCTGTCCAGGTCCTCACCACTCTCACGCTCATTATATTATCGCGCCGAGCAACCGCCATTCGTGACCCTTAATCGTGCGGTGTGAAGCATTGCTCCAGTAGACGCAAACGATGCCAAAGAATCCCAACACCAGAGTATCAGCAGCATCTGTGAACAAGCAATTACCCAAAAAGCCACCAAAACCGTCGCGCTGGCACAAGGGCGTTTTGATCCCCTTCTGGGTCTTACAGATTATCGCCACCGTCATCGTCTGCGGGCTTTCCATCGCAGCATTGATCTTTGGCCGCCTCACTACGTTGGTCTTCCCATCCATCCCATCAATTGCCTACCATTCTAATGCTCTACCTCTAGCGGGGTTCTTCTCCTCACCATCTTCTCACTCACCGATATTGCCCTCCTCATAACCGAGATCGTTCTCTTCGCAAAAGGGAAACTTCATACAATCACATACCTGGTCTTTCAATGTGTCAAAACGGGCTTGTGGCTCATCCTGGTCATCATTGTCATTGTGGGCTACGCGACTATCGCAGAGTCCAGTACTTCCAGCTACGTTGAGACTGCAGGCATCGGCTTCATTCTTACTGTGATAATATTGTACGTTGACCTCGCCTCTGATCCTCTGCACTTTCGCGTTTCTGCGTCCGTTATATATACGACAAGGGGAGTAGCACATGACGCTGACAACTTGACAGTCTCCTTTTCATCGGAACCCTGATCTATGGCTCTGTCATACATCATCGCCACCGCGTGGCCCAACGCGGAACCCTCAAACTATCCGACATGGCTGCAGACCGAGAACGATATTTCAGTGGGCCCTACGCCGAAGCTGGCCTTGATTCCACTTTGCTTCGGGCCCAACACGCTCACAGTCCCTCCAACTCCATCCACCGCTCTACCCTCAGTACCGACGACGTGCCCCCCGTCTACAAGGTTGGTGAAATGGAAGGGTCTGGGCGGTTTGCGGCTGAAGCAGGAGGTCTGCCGATACAAAGACAGGCCGAATTGGAAGGCCAGAAGACCCCTGTGTGGGGCAGGAGACTACAGGGGAAATATTATGATGGTCTGAGATCGCAAGAAGTGCCGGAGTTGGGTCTCGATGAGAGGGAAATGCCACATGCCGGGGAGATGTACGAGATGAGCGCGGTCAGAAGCATGAAGAGTGTCAAGAGCCTAGGGACAGCTGGAGGGAGGAGTGGGAACGGCACTCCACGAAGAGGCTCGCGATATGAGCATAGTCGCCAGAGCAGCAGGAATCCAAGAGGCCCGTATACTGACATCGGAGCTTGATGATTGATACGAGTGTTCGAGTCATGGCAGGATTGATTTGATGTAGTATTAGCGATACCCATGACAGGAAAATACGAAAACTTTTGTTGTTTTTACACCCGTCCAGGGGCAGATCCATCTTGCACGAAAAAGGACGGCTTTGCGACCACCCGATTAGGAACGGCAGTTTGCGATGAGTGCTCCTTCCCGTTCAGCTCGTTTGGTCAAATGCAATCTTGGGAAATCGTCTGCTTCCGACCGACGCCTGCTAGGCTCGAGATAATCGATTTGAGCAATCTTCTTGGGATGGTCTACTCCCTTGCAAGGACAGTGCAGAGCAACCGCAAACATCATTAGGCGACGCTACATTATTATTCAGATCTCCTCTGCACGTTCTCTCTCAAAAGCGAAGACCCTCTTCCGAACTTGATCCTAAATGGCAAACATTGCTCAGCAGCAGAGCATGCTCATCCCGATTCCGGTCGCTGGTTCGGGCGCTCTGGTGCTGTACGTCTTTGCTGCAATCATAACAGCTTATTCAATGACATCCGCCGATCATGGAGATCAACCGGAAATGACTGTGGGAATGTCGCTGTTGATCCTGGTTCTAATGGGTGAGCATTTCAGCAGAGAGAGCATGAACTTGACAAGCGTCCCGAGTATCATATTGCAAGAATGGTTCTTTACCTCCTCGGGGATGCGTCCTGCGAGCTCGGCGTCCTGCTCGTCTACCTCTTTACCGATTACAGAACCTCCCATTCCTATGACAACACGATGCACCCTCGACCTTATCCATCAGAGTTCCAGGACGCAGGTATAGTCAGTAACGCGCCGGAGACGGTACAAGCACCTATGGCAGGGCGTCGAGGACCCTTTACTCTATGTAAAATTGCAAAAAATGGTAACATATCAAATCAACGATGAGCAGGCTCTCAAAGCCGAGACAGATCAGGTTAAGATCCATACAATGCTTGGGGTCCGGAAAGAGGAAGCGTCCTCAGCGGCGACTATGGCGTAGGGCCAAGCAATGCGATGAGCAGGCCTCGACCGGCGTTTATTCTTCGCTCATGATAGGGCACCGTAAGCAGGCAGGGAAGCAACGCCTTGGATTCAGAGGTCGTGCAATCTGACTATGCCCATGCTACCCTACGAAGAGACTCCTGTCTGCAGTCTCATCTGGGCCCAGCGTAGCATTATTGGGGACTCAAGATTTGGAGACGACTTTTTCATATCCATCAAAAGTCACTCCAGTATGGCCGTGTCAGCCAAACCCATTTCCTTTTCCTCTGAGCGAGCTTTTTCGTACTTCGTGAGAGGCCGGAGAGGAACTTACCAGCATACTGAAGAGAGTGATGAGCACCTCGGTCGCATGCATGGATGTGCGAGATCTGCACCAAGGCTTTATAGCCTCTGTGTCAGCAAGCGCATCAGCAGACTCATCGGCCCAAACGGCGAATTCCCGAATGAGTAAGTCTTCAAAAGAAGGACATCACCTAAAGATTCCTCAACTCGAATCCATTTTATCCTTACGGCATTGCCGATTACAGGAGATCCTTCTCCTACGAAACGCCGGAGCTTGCTGTCCAGGTGAGGTCCTTCTCGCCGTCTCTGTGAGCCAATTACGTTTGGTTTCACTGTTCGAGACATCATTGCACTGCCATCTCAGGACCRRTTTCGCAGGCCAAGGACGTGCGCTCGTGGTGTCCTGTTGCATGACCCATCAAGGGGCGCATGAACATCGCTTGTCGCTTCGACRCCGTGCATGAAATTATCACCAGCGATGCATGTCGGTGGAGTTGCTTTCAACAGGCAAGGATCGCTTCTARGCTTTCTGCCGGTGATAGATTCTCCCTATCGACAAGGTACCAGCGGTATCTTCTGGAGGTCAGGGCCGGATGCCTCTTTCAATCACGAAGAACCCTCGAGATTCGACTTCCGCTTGGAACGAACATCTTTGCTGCCGACATGAGGTGTTCGCCCACCTTCCTGCTCACACTCAGYGCGCTCCGCCAATRCCCTRGCGTTCTAGCAGCTGCGTCTTCAAACACCACACAATCTAGCAGCGKGTCCCCWTCCCTRGGCGCTCCTCTRCCGCCATCAGGACATCCCGACATCAGCRTCCAACTCCGCTCCATCGAGAGGACCAGGTTCGAGGCCGGCAAGGTCATCCACAACTGTCTGCACGTSATGATGGCCGGCTGGATGACCGATCAACCCTACACAATAGGACTTCCCTTGCAACTCGCGGACGACCTAAAAGCTTGGTCCCAGGCGGTTCGCGTGACGCCCTCCACTACAAGGATCACGATGTTCACGACACAGCTGCTCGCCTACGCSGCCGGCGACATTATYGATGATCTTTGGTCGCGCTACTCCGAGGAGGCGACCCTCTTCGGCGTGGGCCAGTACCGCATCGTGGACAAGGAGGGAGGGCGRGCGATCGCGGACTGGGATTTCGTGCAGTTGCCTCGCTCTGGCGATGAGATTGTTRGTAACAATAGCCACGATCTCCCCGTCCAGTACATCAGCAGCAACAGCAGCAACRGCCCCAACAGCAACAGCAGCATCGACGACCAAGCCGCCGTCGCCATCACCAAGCGCCAGGACACCGCAGACGGTGGCAGCAGCAGCAGTRMAAACACGACAAATACAACACCCGACGATSACTCCCCCCTCACCCTCCCCACCGCGCCCCCGACCGCCGACCCCGGCATCCTCGTCCAATTCCGATTCCTCAGCAGCCAGCCTGTAGTGCCCAAATCCCTTCTCGTCCTGCCCGCTCAGCTCCTCCGCACCCTGATCTTCCGCTACCCACCGCGGATCAAGGTCGAGGAGTCCTCCGGCTTCGCGACAGGCACTCGCTTCACCGTCAGCCGGCTGTCGTACAGCGCACGGCACTGCCTCCGGCTCACGATCCTGGATGCGAGCGTCGAGTGGCGCGATATGAGCAGTGCGGTGTTGGCTCTAATACCGCCGCCAACGGAGGCGAATCGCTGGGACGGGTACGTGGCGGAGTTTACTTTGAGGGAAAGGGAGGTCAAATTTGCGAGGGCGGAGGCTTGGGATTGGGGGAAGTCTGAGGGTGAGGGTGGGAATGGGGTATGTGACGATGGTGGAGTTGGGGATGTGGATGTGGATGTGACGTGAGGTGATSTGGGAGGAGGGTAGGTGGTGGAGAGGGAAGTGGTGGTGGGGATGGGGGAAGGGGTAGAAGGTTTAGTGGATGTGGGGGATGTGTGTGTATACGATTTGCTTGACAAGGCAAAAGGGGGTCTTCTGTCTATTGGCTTCCTCCGGATTATAGACGAGGAAATGATTGCTTCCTGGCTGAGCTGTCCAACATGGCACTCTTGCACCAAGTGCGACTGTAGGAGGGTTTCCGCCAGTCTCGCTGAGTCAACCTTGAGAACCAGACGAATAAACGGGTATTGACACGGTTTTATAAAGGCGAGACGTGTCCAGACATCACGGACAACATATACGTGTTCTAGGAAGCAGGGAGAAAGTGTCCTTTCAGATAGGGAATGTAGGTGGTAGACAGACATGAGAAAAGCCGGATTGGCTGACCATCCTCCACGTACCATCCCTGGAATAAATCGAGTAGAGGATAAAACCGATCAGGCCAACGAGCTAGAATGATCAAATCATATTCTCTTCACCTCCTCATCCTCATTCTCCTTGAATACTTGGGGTACAGACATTGTTAACAACATGCATGCTGCACGAAGAAGGGGTAAATTGAAAGGGAGAGCTCAAGTCCCTTCCGACAGGGGACGTAGAGCAATAGAAGTACGAGAAGGGGGGGAAACGGACTGACGGACCGCTTTCCGCGTGCATGTAGATGCTGAAAAGGGTGCGGGAGCAGAGTTAAAGACAGGACCAGACAAAATGGCCCTCTACACCCTTTCTCACCTCATCTCAAACACCCTTAATGAATTCGCGGATTCCGGATAGTATGGAGAATATGCATATCACAGGAGGAAGAGAGGAGAGACAGAGTCTCTTCCAGACTGGGKGTGGTAGGCCGTCAATCGACCAGAGAGGGGGACGGATTAATAGACCAGTCTGACCCTTCCTAGTCCTCCTCGAATTGCCACGACTGATTAACCTGAGCATTTCCCACCAGTGCCGCCCTAAGCCCTCTTCAAGTATCATCCACCATCCACCATCCCATCCCGCGTCCAACTCCTACAACCAACCAMCCCATCTCACGGTGGTGAAGGTCCTCCATACCCCCCCCCACTCTGGCCCCATCCTCGAACATCTCCACCAACGCCGCCATCCTCCTTCCAACTATCCTCCCCACCCTCCTATCCCGTACCCTTCGGTGTGCTCGCTCAGGTGGACCGTTACATCCCCTTTCTCCCTTGACTACTCCATTCAGCCTACCCCATCCTACAACAACTCCACTCCCCCTCCTCCACAGCCACAAACCCCCCCGTTTGATATCCCCCTGATCCCCTGACTGCGCTCGTCACGATTTTGTTGTGCGGTGGTTTGTTGTGCGGTGGTTTGAGTACTATCGCGCACAGCACCCGGGGTTACCGTCATACAAACGTATACACTCTTCCCCCTCCTTCCCCCCAAAAAATCAATCTTGATCACGCACGCCCGCCCGCGGCTTTCCACTCGGTGCGTAAACCGCGCACTCTCATGCTGCTGCTGGCTCGCTCCAGGTGAGTCCACATCWCCCCCCTCGGGGCCCGTGTCATTCTCTTCTCGCGTCAGGATGTTAGCAGGAGGAGGAGGAGAGGCGGTGAGAGTTGTGCTCACTTGCTTACTTAGTTACTTGACTTACCGGAACCAAACCACACCACCTTCCTTTCTAATGGCCCAGGAAGAAAAGAAAGGGCGGGGTAAAGGGTAGCGCTGATGTAGGACTGGTAAGGGGATGGGTATGGGAATGGGCAGAAGGATACCGGAACCGAGAATAGAGGTTGGGGGGGGGTTTGAGAAGCTGGATTATGCGGGGGCACGGAGTATCGCCTGCGGGATTGAACGTGAACTGCATGGTAGACTGGTGAGGCGATGGGGCGTGGATTGAAGGCAGATGGGGAGAGGGGGGAGGCTCCGCCGGAGAAAGAGGCGGGCTTCCTTTTTTTCCAAGGTCGCGATGAGGAAGGGATGCAGGGCCCATGGTGTGTAGTTCAGAACTGAACATCACAGAGACCGAGGGTCTTCTCCTTTTGTGGGGGGGCTGAACCTGGAGCTTGCATCGATGAGAGCAGAAAGGAGGGAGAGGAGGGGAGAGGACGGAAACGTGGCTACAGCTGGAGGAGCAGGGCTGGCTTCGTAGGTCATGAGGAAGAGGGCTGGAAGCTGTGGTTCGGTGCAAGTATCACGTAGCGCGACTTTTTCCTTGGCTTCTGTGAGAGAGATGAGGACGGAGGTCGAACCACCTGAGACCCGAACAAAGCGACACGCCGTGAGACGGAAAGATAACATATCGAGTATCTGATGAAAGAGTTCATCTTTCATTGCTCAGGGTATGTAGTCGCCTAGCTAGGTACCTACAACGGCTCGCGCCAGCCTCATCTGATAATGGCGAGCAATATGCTACACATCATGGAGACTGTCTCTACCATAAGAAACCAAATCGAATGTTCAACCATTTCCACTTTATTCTCGCTCACCGTTTCGTTTCGATTCATACGGTCAATGCAGGTGCTCGATCGCTGAATGACTTTTCCGCCGTTTGAGATGTTGAAAAACGCCAGACTCTTCCATATGAAGCAGGGTGGTCCGGTAAAAGCAACTTTTCTTCGCATGTTGGCATGCTCCCCTGGATATCGCTACGCGCCAGTGTCTTTCCTTYATGCCCAATCGCCGGAGCAAAAATCCAGATACCATGATACTGACTGATCCGTAATTCCATGACGTGATTAAAATGGCCCATCTTCACTCTGCACGGGACTGGCGTCCTTCTCTCGCGACACCGTGCGTCTGGGACTGGACCGTGAATGTGTGCCGGACATGGCTCGCGGTCCGCTCGGCGCTCTCCTTGCTTTTCCTGGTCGGGGGGATCCCTTGACCTAGGATACATATCAGCTGTGGGTCCGCTTTCAAGACCGGCGCTCCAGACTTCGAGCGTGAGAGAAGATCGACCCTACCTCGTCGCTCGCACTCGCCATACTCAGGCGGTTTGCATCCTCCTCCTCAGTCCTGCTCAACGGGCTCGCATATTTGGGCTTCGTGCTGCTTGACCCAGCAGCCAGCTTTGGAGGCCGAGCGGGTCCCATTGTTTGCGGCACTAGTGGTCCATCATCCTTGACTTTGGGCGGACGAGGCGGTGCTGTACCGGCATCCGAATATCCACCGGAATCACTCACAACGGGTGACAGATGTCCCGGCCCAGTGGCGGCGCCGAAGCGGGAAACGCGCACGCCTGGCATGTTGAAGCGGCTAAGGGTCGGATCCGAGCCGAAGGAGTCGGAGGTGGGAGACAAGCCAGGGGAGGAGCGAGCACTAGGCCCGTTGTAATCCTTGGCTTTGGTTTCGAGAGCGTGTTGGTAGCGATGGGTGGGGCCTGGGCGAGGTTGGGGATGCTGGAGGTTGAGAGAATTGCGGTGGGCTTGGTATTTGGGATCGTCGGAGACGGAGAGGTGCGATGGAACAAGTGGGGATGGAGGACGGCCTTGCTCCTCTGCTTCTTCGTCTCCTTCCTCGGGTGAATCGAGAGGTTCTTGGATGTAGGGCTGTTGTCCCTGACGGCGGCGGGAGGGTGACTCGAGGGAGTCGGTGGAACGGATGCGATCATCGCCGCGATGATCATAGTGGTCGTTGGTGTCGTATTGCTGAAGGTCTCCAGAACGAGACGCTTCCGAGGGAGGCCGCTCCCGTCGAGGAGCTCCAGTGCGGAAGTTGTCCCCAATGGATGAGGCGGTGGTGCGGGACCATCGGGAGACTTTGGGGAARAAGGAGGARTTGCTGGACCGATGCTTGCGGCTCTTCTCTGCGCTTGTCTTGGGAGTATTGTCATAAGATTTGGCGGCAGCTGCAGAAAGCGGAGCTTGGGGTGGAGTGGCCAATGGCACCGAGCCTGGCCGCGGGTTCTCTCTCGTCGGGGTGAGCATTCCCTCGTTCTTCTCGAATTGATTGTCAAGAATCTGCTGATCATGCTCATCAAGCTCTTCGTCGGCCTCCAATACCGTGCTCACTCGATTGTGGGAGGCTTGACGGTCGCCCATGCTTTTCATCGCGCTGGGCCCTCTCGAGGGCGGATTCGAGAAATAGCCAGAATTACCTCCGGAAGGGATGCCTGGCTGCGCTTGGGGCTCGTACGAGCTAGGATCAGTGGCTCTTAGATTCTCATAGGAATTCAAGGTCTGTGCTCGAGTATAGCCGGCTGATGGTCTGACATCTTGACCGGTTTTCAAATCCTGGACTTCGGCGAGAAGATGATGGAGCATGTCCTCAATCTTACCGACATCGTTCTGATTCCGATTACTGAGTCCCTGCAAGGCACGTCTGAAGACACTGCGTCTCTTGTTCGCTGTCTCCTCACTGTCTTCTTCCCGTGACGAGCGTCCACTGGATTTGGCTGCTGAGTTGGGTGGAGGTCGAGGTCCACCAAGGGTAATCTTCTGGACAGCGTTGTCATGTTCCTTTCGATTAGCTTCAGCCAGGAGATCGTCTTGCTCGGCAATAAACTTCTTCATATCCTCGAACGAGTTGCGCATCTCTGCTGCGCTTCGTACAAGCGTGACCAGAATCTCAGTGTCCCGTGCATTTCGTTGGGCGTCTCGAACAGTGAGCTACATACAYAAGTCAGTMTRRATGCTGAGCGATMTGGTTCGGAATCTTACATGGTCCATCAGGGCGACAATGTCCTTTGACTGTATGCGATCGATGCCGTTGCCAGTTGCGCTGTCGTAGAGCGGGGAGCCCATCCCTCGAGCCAGCCCGGAGTTGGTRCTGAGATGTCTGGCATGGCCRGTGCCAACRAAAGGGTCGTCCTCYAGATCCAAGCCTCCATCATTRAAAGAGGTCGCGTCTTTAAAGGCAAGCTCGGGGCTTTGAACCCCTCGTTGCGGTCCAGATACATACCCTTCATCTTTGGGGGGGCTCGGGATCCCATTGCGGCTCATGTACGAGTCAGGAGCGGTCCCAAGATCATGATTCACGACATCATAGCCTCCCTCTTCCAGGCTCGGRTTGGATTTGACTTCATTCATGTCGAGTCCGGCGCCTGATCGAGCTTTTCCATCCRGCGASGATTCGGCGCTCTTGGCMACCTGSGCGGCAGACAAAGCACGGGCAGCAGCCGCYTTGAGACTCTCGTGMGCACTGGAGTCTTTGGACCGGCTGAAGGTGTCGTTYGCTTGCGGTGGGGTAGGGTGATAAGGCCAGTGGTCTCGATTGCCATGTGGAGTTCCACCYAGGGGGCCCTGAAGGAATGACGGGTTGGTGCTGATGTCGGAATCGGATAGGTTCGCCCCGATCTCTGGAATCGGGCTACCTGCAATAGGCACCGCGGTGTACCCATGCTCAGGYCTGTCGTCTTCCGACCTCGCGACACTCTGACGCGGAGACCCCTTRGCAGAAATGTCATGCAGGTAGGATTTGGTGGGAGAATGGCGCKGTTCCTTGGYGATGGGTGACTGCTCTCTGGATGCCACTTCCCTCGACGCACTGTAGGCTGAGTCTCTTGGAGCTTCTTTGTCAGGAGAGTCGATGAATGACCGGTCTCCCTTTGAGCGTGTTGACAGCACAGAGGTCTCTAGCAACGATGCGACAGCAGACTCGACAGCGACAGGTGTGCCCCGATAGTCGGGRTTTTTCCTGGCATCAACATTCTGGTGCTTCTGACCYTCGACCACTTGGGAAAGTCGTGAAGCGTCCATACTGTCATCAGTGTAGTTGGTCATATGTCKGTAATCSACGGTAGGGTCCCGGTCATGCTCCTCTCCGACGGTGGAGCGATACTCGTCGTTCTTCTCGTGCTGTCGTTGAAGCCACTCGTTGAGAGCCGGATCTTGGTCGGGATAGCCTTCCTCGTCGTACTCTTCGTCGCGGAGTGGATGCTGATTCAGTACATCTTCACCAGGCTCTAGATGGATCCCTTTCGGGCGCGTCGTCCGGTCAAAAGCATCGGTGGCAACAGAAGTCTCGGACTTGGCAGAAGCGGCACTCTTTCTTCGCTGGCGCTCCTCGTTCAGCGATGTAGTGCTGCGGTTGCGGCGATAGGATTGGCGATCAGGCTCGCTTTCTTGACGACTGGACACGCTTTGAATCGGACTGAGGCCCCGACCTCCTTCATGGCTGTAGTCATAGCCGTTGCTGTTCCGCTTCGAATATTCGCGGGCAGCTAGCAATGCGGCGCCCGAACCTGCAACTCCTCCGCCAAATATGCTACCCTTCTCGCYTTTGCTCATCTGAYTTTCCTCTCGGGGGCTTTGGGCACTGCGGGGACTTCCTTGGCTCAAGTCGCCTTGGGATAAATTGCTGTGATGCGTTCCCAGACTGCTYTTGCGAAGCTGCTCTCCCTTGGCTTTGGTAGGAGTCCGGGACCCAGAGGAAACTTCTCGGGGTGATCCACGGGCCATATGGCGGACCTCCGCTTTCTGTACCTCAAAGGCGGGCGATTTGGTTCGTTCGGTCTCATCCGAGAGGATGGAGTCTCGGGTGATATCCGAGCTGTGGATATCGCTCTGCATMGGCATCGGCGGGACGTCGTGCTTCCTGAAAACATCTTCACTCTCGGCAAGACTAGCACTGCGACTGTGGCTCTTGCTTCGCCGTTTCCTCCTGCGCTCTCTACTGTCGACGCTTGACTTGGACTCACTGTGCTTCATGTCATGCCGGGTGAGTGCCGCAGCTGTCAAGATCCCGCCTGCGATACCTCCAGCAGTGGCATCTCGYAGATGGTGGCCTTCATTGCTCCKYTTCCTTCCCGAACTTCCCCCGTCGTGGATGACCGTTTCTTCCGACATTTCGCGTTGTGATCTTCTTTCGCTTGGAGAGTCGGATTTTCGGGATCGGCGATGCTCTTTGCGACCCTTGATAGAATCKCCGGACAGCACCGTGCCAGGATCGTTTTCGTCCGCCTGAAGGATGACCTGAGGCCTCCCAGCAATGTCTGGCGCACTACTGTGCTTCGAAACCTTTCGAGCTACTCTATCGCTGCTGCCGGAGGTCACTGAGGCCTCCTCGAATCTCTGTTTGGTCTTTTGGAGCTTCTGGTCTTTTTTGAGAATCTCGAGTTCTGGGAGCAAGCGACGGATAGCCTTCTCAACSGTTTCGAGCAACTGCGGGTTGGTGGCGGCTGACGATCGCGAGGTGCCAGATCTGATGGAGTACTGATCCCCAGACTGGCGCTTGGCCGAAAGCTGAGAGTCRGTGGCGAGGCTCGCTTCTGTCCCACTCCGAAGATCGTCATGCTGGTACTTGCCCGATCTGCGTCGTGGGCTTTGCAGTGACTCAACTTGCTCGCTGCTGACGCTGCGACTCCTCGACGTCTTGCYACCCCGTCTGTGTTTGCTGGTATTGCCCTCTCTTGACTTGGATGCCGCAAGCTTCTCCATTGCCTTRTGTGCTATGCGCTCCTTGCTCAGGCTTCTGCTTCGTCTCCGCGAAGGAGTCTTCAGAGTATCCATGGTCGTGGCTGCTGCATCGACACTGGTACTTCGACTTCGATTTTTGGTTGGGGTGASGCTGGAGTGCTTTTCTTCCAACATGCTGTCCGGCGGCATGGAAGAGATCTCGGACGGATTCTGCTGTATCAGTCGACCATCTTGTCGATCCGACAGGGTGGARAGATCGCTATTCTGRTCACGACCCATGACTTCGATTTCCACTGGCGGATACCGGTGAGCTAGACTCGACTCTTCGGCAGCTGAGGTGTAGGAACTGATGCTCTTATCATCCGACGCTCGTTCTGTGATTTGTTTGGGGGATGAGGGCGAGTGTTGACCCAAGGAAATTCTCCTGGTATAGGATGGCTTCTGTCCGTCCCTGGACTCGGAAACGGTTATGTGGTCGTTGGCGTTGGTGTTCTTGATCTTCCGAGCGGCCGATGGAGTGACCTTGACCCTGACACTYGGTCTCGACCGTACTCCCTGGTCCTTGCCTCCCTCGAAATATTCAATGAGCAGTGAGGTCTGTGATTGATTGGACGACTTGGTCAATCTACTCTCGGTTCCCCTTTCTTGTCTGTCTCGACGCTTCTTCACGGGTAASGTGATYTCCCCGCCGTCCTCTGGGATTGTGTATGATGTCTTGTCAGTCCGACGTGAGACGTCAGTGGCTAGGTCGACGTCGGTCCCGCTCTCGGCAGTTGTGGGCTCGATGGGTTCAGTGGGCGAGTCTGTAGGGGCCGGCAGAGGTATCTTGCGAGGTTCGACTCCCATYGCGAGTCGGTTCAGATGGTGTGGATTTGGAAGTCGGCCAGGCCCAATGTCAATTCCTCCTCATTGACTTTGCAAAGTRKTTTTTGTTCGATGGTGCTCATGCCRTTTTGAGCTCTTCRAAGRGGAAGCTGGCTCTTGCAAGATCGGGCCAAACAGGCAAACAAGGCGGGTAGTAAGGATGGGTGCTGGATGACGGAGATGATGATCGATAGCTGCCGAAACGCCTATGGGTATAGAGCAGATGATGTTCTCCACGCTGTTGATGTCACTGCTGCTTCTGTCTGTCCGATAAACAGGTCGAGAGATGTCGACAGGGTTTCCCTTTAGTTACGCAGCTCCACCGAGCTGATGCGACCAGAGCTTCACTTGTTGAGAAAATGCCTGACGGTGATTGACAAGCACCTTTCAACGTCACCACTGTCAGTAGAGTAACAGCAGCTCTCATGCGCCCGACAAAGAAGTGCAGAATGGAAAGATGGACCGCCTGATGTTAAGACTTCAAGAAGCTTTGATGTTTGTAAACTTGGATCTTTACGGGATACGGAATTAGACTTTGCAGCGTAAAAAAATAGCTGGGGCTGAAGCTCGCCAAGGGACAGTACAGTGGATACACTGGACAGCGCAACTTTAACGGGTCGACAGGGGCCTGGGCGCTAATAATCAGGTATCCGCTAATCCCGTCATGATGCTGCTCGGAATTGGTAAGTCGCAATKGTGGGTCTGAGAGATTGGCGAGAGGGAAGAGGTGGAAGAGGTGGAGGAGGAGGGGGCTGGGAGGGTGTGATCGTGCGTTTTCTACGATAATGATCATCTATAAATGTCTGCAAGCTACATCTGCAACGTTAATGTAGATGAAGACATGTCGAAGCGGAGTACCTGGAATGGAAAGGAAGCGACTACCGTATCGATCAAGTATTTGCACGTGAGCGACAGTACTTCTGCAGTTGCACTAATAGTTCAATTGAGATCCAATCCTTCCCTCCAGGCCTCCTGAAGTCCGCATGCCCCGGGGCCCCACTCTCCACCCACCACCAAACGGACAAGTCAACGGCCGAGGCCCGTCGCCCGCACGAGGCGTTATTCAAGCCTGTACCATGCCACCCTCCACGAACTTCACAATCCTTAATAACCTTGTTCGCACTCTATCCTCCAATGCTCTCATTCAAGTTCTCCTGCACCTTGAAAGCTTGCCATGCTGTTACAAGTACTTAGAGTAGGTCAACAAGGTGGATTCGGCAGTTCGCGGGCCAACGAGCCCCAGCCTCCCCCTCCAATTGGTCGGCGGACCCCGCGCTTGACAGCTCATCAGACTGCAAGCGCGCACAATGCAAGCAGTCAAACATGGATCCCAACCGTAAGGCGGCCCACTCAGGAAGTCAGAATATAGAATGCATATGGAGTACTTGGACACGATGCCCAAGTTACTGCTTCTTCAGATTCTAATCTTGTGCAACCAACACGCCTCGATACCTCATCCCTCCGCTTCCCATCTTCTCGAAAGCCTCCTGTATCCCCTCCGCAGTCATTGGAAATTCTTCCACCACAGGCCGAACCTCGTGTTCCGCACAGAATCGTAACATCCTCTGATGCACCGCTCTTGGGGCCACTACAGTCCCCTGAATCGTAATACCTTGTTGTACCATTGGCAAGGCCGGAAAGCTGAAGTCCCCTTCCGCCACTGTCAACGGGAAGATCTTGGCCTCTGGCTTCAATATCGGCATGTAAAGTTCCCAGCTGGGTAATGCGCTGGTYGTCACGATGAGTCGATCGATAGRTTCGCAGTGCTCAATCTTGTCCTTCCCCGCTGTTGCGTGGAACTCCTTTGCGCCCAATGCCTCCATTGCGAATTTYTTCTTGCTCTCTGTCCCGCTGAATACCACCACGGTGCAGCCCATCTTGGCTGCCATCTGAACGGCCAAGTGGCCCAGCCCACCCACACCGATGACACCAACGCGTTCTGTAGGGCGTGTATCATAGCCTTCGATGGCGTTAAAAACGGTGGCGCCGGCGCATTGCAAGGGTGCCGCGATTGCAGGCGACATGTTGGGGGGAATGTGGAAGAGAAAGGARGCGCGCCAGACGGTGTGGGATGCCAGGCTGCCCAGATCATAATCGCCATTGCCGTACCAGACTCGCGYAGGACAGTATGTCTCGCGGCCTGTGAGGCAGTGTTCGCAGTCGCCACAGGTCGAGTGAAGGTATCCGAAACCAACAATGTCGCCTCTTCGATTCAAGGAAAAGATGTTGGTAAGCATCATGGTGGGCTCTGGGTATRACAGGGAAGGCAGACGAGAAAGGATGGTAAGAGATGCGGTAGCATTACATGAATACAATCACTCACTTCTTGAAGCCTTTGACGTCCGTTGCAGTGGAAAYGATCGTGCCGACGCCTTCGTGACCAAGTACCTGATCACTCTGGCGATAATGTTCGTCGGTGCCACAGAGACCGCTATGGGTGACTTTGACGAGCACTTGATCTCCGGTCAGAGGTGCATGGCGGACGTTCGATTGGACGATATTGCCAGACTTCGATCCGCGAAAGACGGTAAAGTTGATGCTGCCATCTTCTGAAGTCATGTTGTCTGGATGAATCCTTTTTCCACAGATTGCTGGTCAAGTTCAAATTTTGAGGCAACGATCTTTCGTGGGCTCCCACTGTATGATTTGAGACGTGGTCAAGGTTTGAATACTTTGAGCAATGTTGATATCTTATGTTGGGATATCACAGATCTGACCAAGCTTCTTCCGATGTCCATTTGCAAGCGCGTCATTCTCCTGCACGTTACTGTACTGACGTTATCTGCAAATCCTGATGCGGATACTTTAGTGCTCGGCCCGTGGACCTGAAAAACGGTAGTGCAATCGGCCGGTTTCTCGTCGGTCATAATTGCTCATTAAATCCTCTGATATTGGGCCCTACTCAGGCTAGATCACAAACATCACGATCAACGAATCCAGTGGGCATACATCTTGAAGGAACAACATCTCAGGAGGCGCGTGGCAATATGCAAGGGTACTAGGTGATGCACAGTAGCCCAATTTATAAGGACCGGTCAAATCATGTCTTTCGCAACCAAATACTTACGCACGGTATCAAAATCACGGAGAAATGTGCTCACGCACTCTTTGGAACATCGATGAAATGGGTCGGTCTCAGGCGAGCTGATCCAGTGAGCATTATTTGTGTAGAATGAAGAATCCGGACAACTGCATCAAGAGCTTTCCGAGAGCCAATCGTCTATACTGCTCTTGATGCGTCATCAAGGTACCTTATTGGTAGAGTATCTTGAGTACGTACTGTTGTAGGCCTCTGGTGGCCTTGCCGGGCCATTTTGCGGGCCTTGGTAGGCTCTGAAACTCCGAACGAGTGAAACAGGTCCCAGCTGCTCCGGGCGACTGAGACAAAGGAGACGATTGTCCTCGGCCTTTCATTGCATATTTGCGAACACGATGTGGYCTTCAAGTCCAGTGGTTCAAAGCCTTCACATCAAAGCGATAAAGCACCAGCCAAAATTAACATCCCAAACGATTATTCTTTGGTGTGAGGAGCATTACGCGTTGCGAAAGCCCCAAGCCGAATTACGAGGCTGAGTAAGACGAGCCTGAATGAGATGTTTCCCCGGTCAACCAATCGACGCTACGGAATAATGAAAATGATCGCCCTCTTATGCCGATTTATCCCTGACTAATCTCCAAAGAGGCTAAGTCGTTGCCAAGCCCATCCCCTGACCATTCTTCGTGTCTCCTGCAGGGCCCCCAAATCATCCATAATCATCCTTCCGTAGTCCGAGAATCATCTCACCATCATCCAATTCTACCTGCCAAACCTCCATCTACCACTATCACTCACTTCACCACAATCGCTTCGATGGACAGCATCACTTGAGGTGCTTTTAGCCAACGGCAGAGGAAGGCGCATTCCCCGCATTCAAGTCAGCCGGTCGTACCGGATCAGGCTTGCCACCTTCGTTTTTCGGTTCTCGATTTTTCCTTGATTTCGACTTGGTCATCGCAGCCATCACGCGACACTCGTCAGCTCAGCATCACTCATCCGACGTCTCGACCTTGGGACTCATACAGGCTGGGACATACAGCATACATATAATTAATCGAAAAGGTGGAGAGACAATACAGGGCGCCTCCAGGGGAATACGACCCCTTGAAGAGAAGGACAGACAACCCAATCTACCCTCGTCATCATCGTCATCATGCGCTTCTCACCATTCTCAAGGCCTACATGGCTGTCACTGGGACTTCTGGCATCGATGTCGCCATTTGCGAAKGCTGCCAATATGATCGAATCCAAATCGCTCAATCCTTGCCAGGCCAATTCAAGCTTCACTGCGACCTTGTTCGACGTCATCTTCACCCCRGCCAATATGTCTATCGGCTTTGACATCGTGGGGGTTTCGTCGTTGTCGGGCTACGTCGTGGCGGAATTGGACGTCATTGCATACGGCTACAGCATCTTGCAAAAAACCATCGACCCATGCACTGCCAACTTGCAGGGCATGTGTCCCATGAACCCCGGCCAAATCAATATCAATTCCAACATTCCTCTATCTAAGGAGGTCGTCAACTCTGTCCCTGGCATCGCCTATGGTGTGCCCGACTTAGATGGATTAGTCAAGATTTACATCAAAGATAAGAGTTCCGGCACCAGTCTGACCTGCGTGGAAGCTGAGCTTTCCAATGGGAAAACCGTCGATCAAAAGGCCGTTGGATGGGCGACAGCTGTCATTGCTGGCCTCGCTCTTTTGGCCTCTGCAGTCACATCCGGCTTGGGCCATTCCAACACCGCTGCTCACGTTGCCGCCAATGCGCTCTCCCTCTTCGGCTTCTTCCAGGCACAAGCCATTATTGGCATGACTTCCGTACCCTTACCGCCAGTCGTTGCATCTTGGACCCAGAACTTTCAGTGGACCCTGGGCATCGTCCGGGTCGGCTTCCTGGAGTCCATCTGCACCTGGTATCAACGATCGACCGGTGGCAAACCCTCGACGCTGCTTTCGAACCTCAACAATGCATCTGTCGAGGTGCAAAAGAGATCGCTCGAACCGCTCCACAGGCTGGTCGTGCGCGGCGTGAAAGACATCATCAGGAGAGCCGCCAATACGGGGACCGATACGTCCAAGACGATTGAAGTCCGAGGCATCAAGCGAGTGGGATTTCGTTCAAAGATCGAACCCACCAACATTTTCATGACCGGCTTGATCTTCTTCATGGTCTTCGTCGTACTGATATCTGCGTGTGTCGCACTCTTCAAGGCCTTCTGCGAAGCTGCAGTCAAGGCCGGCTGGTTCAAAGGCGACAAGTTTGAGGATTTCCGGCAAGGATGGAAGGTCGTGCTCAAAGGGATCCTGTTCCGTGCCGTTCTCATCGGTTATCCGCAGATTGCTATCCTCTGTCTTTGGGAACTGACACAACGCGATTCGGCCGCAGAGGTAGTACTGGCCCTATTTTTCTTCATCACCATGACCGCCTCCCTCGTATGGGCATCAATGAAGGTGGTCCGAATAGCGAAACGTTCGGTCCAGATGCACAAGAATCCTGCCTACATCCTCTATTCGGATCCATCGGCCTTGAACAAATGGGGTTTTCTCTACGTTCAATTCCGGGCAACGGCATATTACTTCGTCATGCCTCTATTGGCCTACATTCTGATCAAAGCCATCTTCATCGCTTTTGTTCAAGGCAGCGGGACGGCTCAGGCGATAGCACTGGTTATCATCGAAGCGGCCTTCCTCATTGGCGTCAGCATTCTCCGGCCCTGGATGGACAAGAAGACCAACGCCTTCAACATCTCCATTGCGGCCATCAATTTCCTGAATGTGATATTCTTGCTKATYTTCACTGCCGTATTCAAYCAACCAGTGAGTTCTTTGATGCTTTGTATATTTGAAGTGTTYGTACTGACATGAATAGGGCATTGTCACGGGTGTTGTGGGAGTAGTCTTTTTCATCGTCAATGCAGCTTTTGCGTTGATCCTCCTYATCCTCGTCCTGATTGCTACCATCTATGCGATCGTTTCCAAGAACCCTGATACTCGGTATCAGCCCATGCGCGACGATCGCGGCTCCTTTATCAAATCGCAATCTCAACTCAACACCGAGCTGGATGCCTTGGGAGCAACGGCCCGGGGCGACATGGGCCAGAAGGGCTTCTACAGCCGTGACCTGGACTCAGGCTCYTTTTCATCAGAAGATAAGCCCTCGATTGGRGAACCTGCCGGTGTCCCATTACCTCCTTCAACGTCGCATTCAACACGAGAACCGCCGCGGTCGCCAATCGAGCCAAACATGCAATACTACCCTAGCGACGGAGCCAACCGACACAATGCCCCTTATGCTGACAGCCCACAAGGAATGTATAACAACAACAACGGCAGCTCAAGACCTGGGGCAGATATGCCGCTGATGAACAATGGGGGCAATGACCGAAGGTTGGATGCTTCGCCATATCGTCGAGCCCCATCATCACACTCAAGCAATGGCTACAGCCGGTCACAACATAACGCGAGTCCGTGGCAACGTGGGGCAGGATACGATCATTAAGTGCTAGTGCTCCTTGCTACGAAGAGGCGTCGTGGATGGAGTTGCGATCAACGAGTACCTAATACGCTATTTGATAATTATCCTACGCATGTCTGGGGGGCTATGTGGTCCTGGTGCAAGCTTTCGAGCTCACGCTCGCCCCGGATTTCTCAACGGATGGCGCTTAAAATTGCATTTGCCCCTGCAGTTCCGTTTGATTGGAAGTATCTTGGGGGATTCACCGATGGTTTTGGCAAGATTCGGTAGGAGGCAAAGTTTCCAGCCGACGGATGCGAGATTTGGACGATGGGTCACTGATTGGCGTTTTAACATGATGACCATTGAATGCATTGGGGCGGTGATGGATTGATTGCTTCAGGCCATGCATCGAAAGGAAGGGGAGGGCAGCCCCGACTCTTGTGCTAGAATTGAATGCTTAGTAGAGATAATGTATATAAGGCGAATTTTCAAGAACTGTTAGCAAAAGCCCTTTGAACCTCATGTCAGGTTTCAATGCTCCAGCTCTGTTGAGAAATATTTRATTGGATGAGCCATGTTTCAGCAGCTTTGTACTGGATCAGAAGGCTGTGTCACATCTGATGTGTTTCAAGATGTGATTGACAGCAGCCTCTACTTTAATGACAGACCAGGCGACACGCTGAGCTGCATCTCCTCATCAGAACGATCAGGCTGAGGTGACGGCAAAACCAGGACAAAACCAGGACAACCACCTACCACCCTGGCCTCCTTTGGCCCGCGGCACTCAGGCACAGCACTGAGCGTGGAGCAGGCTGAAGGAAACGGTCAAACGCCACCGGCCAAACCAAGCTTTTCGGGAGCAGCGGCCAAATTTAACGCGGGAGGATGATGTGGCTTAGATTCCAGATTCTCGCCGATGAGCCAATCAATCCAGTCAGCACTCGCCACTTTGTTACTTTCGCGGGCGTCTGCAGTGAAGACTCAGCGATCCGGTTGGATCGGGATCCATGATTACGTGGACTCTCACATTTGTTACGCGGGAAGAGAGGAACAGATAACTTAATATTACAAGGCAGCAAAGGCTGAAAGCTGAGCTATTTCAGCTCGTCTTGTAGTACTAGATCATCCAGGAAATCACATTAAATTTGGTCGGAGCTCTTCTCGACACTTCGTTCAAGATCATCATTTTTCGTTCTCACTCTTGCGCTTTCGTTCCTTGTGCTGATTTGACCGCCTCAGTCTGATAGTTAGTATTGACGGTAAAAGAAAGAGTTCTACCTGAACATTATCGATATTCCCGTTGCAACGGCTCCCAACCGGTTGGGACAAGCGAACTCGGGAAGCGCCAAAAGAATGAAATCAACAATGGCATTCTTTCCTTTAATCGCAACCACATTCCTCTCCCTCACTTCGGCCTTTTTCCTCCCTACGATCGACCTCCTCCACCCTCATCAGCCACAGAAACGCTCCCCGAAGGTCTTTGGCCTGGACTTCACAAAACAGAATGTCGCCAACCATCCAAGCGCAGGATCGCTTACCAAACGCCACTCCAAACGTCAAGCCAAAGCCTTTTCCGTTGACCTCACCAATGCCCAGATCGCCTACATAATCAACATCACAATCGGCAGCCCGCCACAGCAATTCGCCGTCCAGCTCGATACCGGCAGCGCCGACCTCTGGGTAGCCTCTTCAGATGCGGAGGCTTGCCAGCAAACCAATGACAATCCGGACGGATGCACMTTGACAGGTGAATTCGACGGCGAGCGATCCAAAACCGCCAAGCTGGTCGACCAGGGCGGCTTTGAGATTGAATATGAAGATGGTAGTGCTGTACAGGGGGACTACATCAATGATACCGTCGCCATTGGGGCCATGCAGATCAAGAGCCAACAACTGGGCGTTGCTTTGCAGACCACCCGCGTCTTGGGCATCATGGGSATCGGCTACAGTGCCGATGAGAGCGTATCGCGCGGTGATCCTGATAARATCTATCCCAACATCATTCAGTCCATGAAGGATCAGGATATGATTGCCGCCCCAGCCTATTCCCTCTGGCTGAATGATCCAGGTCAGCTAGTCGTTTCTTCATCATCGAGAAGCTCAATCTAACATGATTACAGATTCCGCCAACGGCTCCATCCTCTTCGGCGGCGTCGACACCGCCAAATACACCCCACCCCTCACGGCCCTTGAGGTTCAAAAGGGCGCCAACGGCTCCTACACCGACTTCACCGTCGCCCTYTCCTCCCTCACCTTCACCGATGCCTCTTCCAAACAGGCCCTCGCCAAGAACGACGTCAATCTCCCAGTCATCCTCGACTGCGGCACCACCGACACCTACCTYCCCGACAGCATTGCCAACGACATCCTCGCCGGCGTCGGCGCCATCAATACCCAAGACYTGGGCCTCTTGGTCCCGTGCTCCTACGCRTCCTCCAAAGCCTTCTTCACCTTCAACTTCGGCGGCRACGGCGGTCCCGCCATCCAAGTGCCCATGTCCGAGTTCGTCACACCCTTACTCACCCTCGATGGCTCGACGCCCAAGTTCCCGCACGGCGGCGGCCCCGCCTGCTCCTTCGGCCTCATGTCCTCGGGCCCGGCCTCCGCCAGCACACCCATCCTCCTGGGCGACTCGTTCCTGCGCTCCGCTTACGTCGTCTACGACCTCGCCAACAACCAGATCGCCATGGCGCAGACCAAGTTCAACGTCTCGGACTCGAATGTGCAGGAGATCCCCAGCGGGGGCAAGATCCCGGGCGTCACGGCCACGGCGACGGGCGTGGCCGTCACCCAAAGTTACACTGGATTGCCTTTGCAGACGAATGCGGCATCCAAGGGGGCCGCCGGCGCGAGCGTCACGGGTGCGGCGGGGAGCCCGACCTTCGATTTGGGGGTGGGGAAGGCGACGGGGACGAGTGGGAAGAAGAGCGCCGCCGGTGCGCTGGAGTCCCCAGCCAGGGGCATCATGGGAATGGTGTGTGCCATGGTAGTGGGGATGAGCATGCTTGTGGGGGGTGGATTGTTGGCTGTGCGATAGAAAAGTCACTCACACGCGGCGCCTCCATTTCTTCGGGCGGTTGGTATTTTTGGGATTGCATTCTGGGAGCATAGCATTTCGCATGCCATACATATCCATAGCCTCGGGCGCCGAGAAAGAACATTTACATATTATGAAATGAACGAATTATCTAAATACATCCCAACATTTCCTCACGACGAGACTTTAGCGGTTGCTCTGCCTCTCGGATCTGTTTTGTTTCCAAGCAGCTCCCCAAATGCCTACTGAAAATCACCGACTCCCCCTCTGAAGTCTCTCATACCATATATGGACAATGGACTCCTGGTCGACCGCCCGACAATCTTACCACTCATCCCTTCAATAACGCTTACCCTCCCTTTTCGCCCCCCCCCTTACAAACCCCCCCTAAATCCTCAGAAAGGTATAGGGTCTGTTGTATGCACCGCCATACTACACTGAACCACCTCCCTCAAGTATCTACAGCACAGCACCATCCCTTTTCTCTCTCCAAGACAAAAACCCGGGGGCGGGGGGGCAGGACATTGGGGTCCATCCCGAACGAGGTGGGTAATCTCATCATCCTTGCTTCATTTTCTGCTTGTAGTCGATTATGCGTGGTGTGCGGATGTGTGCGGTATTGGATCATCGGGATAGTGATTTTGGAGTGAGAGAGAGAGAGAGAGAGAGAGGCAGGGTATGTATGCGGTTTTTGGGGAGGGATGGGGGTGGGTGTGTGGCTAAAGAGGGTAAGTGTGGGAAAACAAGAGAAAGGGAAAATAGTATGTAGACGAGTATCACCATCGCCGCCGCTGATTGCAACCATAGAGATGGTCAGGTGGTGTGTGCCCCCTGATTGGGAACAAGAGGGTGTGAAGGGGGGGGGTACGTCAGTGGGTGTTCCTGTGGATGTATCGGCGTGTCACTAGCGTATTAAGGTTGGATGAAGCGTGCGGATTTATGCGATGTAGACGGATGCATGAACGGCCGGCCGAAAGGAGGAGGGAGGGTTAGGAGCTCTGGGGGAGGATATAGGGGATAAGGGAGGGATGTAAGGGTATAAGGATATAAGGATGGCAAAGGGGAAGATAGGTGGTTTGGGGGGTTTAGTA
>MSTJ01000218.1:0-10508 GCA_001956345.1 Ramalina peruviana | reverse complement strand
TGATAGGTGTTCTTCTGGTGAAGGATGTTTGATCGAATTTATTTGCTGCAACGATTTTTTTCTTGGGCAGCGTTGATAAAGGGGGGAATAGAAAGGCGCGGTCGTTTGAGTATTGGGATATGATATGCTCGTTGAGGGTGTTGGCCGCATGGTCTGGTCAAAGGTTGATGGTTTTTGTGTGGAAGATACGGTTGGGAAGCTGTCTTCTATTTGTCCACTCTGAAGAAGTACTCAGCTGTGTTGGAGAACATGCTCTTTCAAAGTGATGATACTTTCGTGTTGAAGGGAAGGATGGGGAAGAGTATAAGAGACTGGAAAGGGCTGTCGGGCAGGACTTTGCTCACATTCATTAGTAGAACAATCTAGCCTACTACTTTGTCTTGAGGAAAGGAGTGTGTCTGGAATACGCAAGGCACAGAAGCATATTTGTTAGGTTTCTGGACATTCTGTTGACGGCATGGATTATTTTCCACCAAAATCGTTATTATTCGTAGCATAAACAAGGAAAATTGCCTTAACACCCCAACAGTAAAATCAATTTGGCCAGCGCCTATACAGCGAAGAGAATTGAGTCTCCGCCTTCCTTCTCAGGTATTGCTCACCAGGCCAAGTCGTTTTCTGCATCGAAGCGAATTCGTCAATTTCATTAGAAAAATGGGCTCACACATTAATCTTTATTGTCTCAATCATCACGCTTATAGAGACCATGGTGCTGCGCTGCGTTGACCGAGATTCGTAAACCGTGAATCAAACAAGTCGGATACGCTCCATCTGGAAGTCATTTATGGAAAAGGATCTGGAACTATCTTCCTGCATAACCTCTCCGAAATTTCTTAGAAAATCGAAAAGCGGGCCTCCATCACTAATGCCTCCATCAGGGATAGCGATAGTGCTTATTGGTATTCGGTAAATTTCCGTGCAGCCCACTCGCTGATAGCAAGCTTGATGGCCACATTGCTGGAGAATCAACCCACTAATATGGACACATCCAATTTCAGAAACGCTTCCAGCCAGCGGTAAGAGACGAAGAGGCTCATTCATCTTTTCCAGAGAGCAGTCTGCCCATGTTTGGCAGCTTACACGAAACTCTGGATAACGGAAAGACTCGTACGATCGACTCCAGTCGACCACAAAGAGCTGTCCGATTAGTTCAAGATAACCCCCTTTCACTTGGCCCATTTCGTCATCAGCGGCTAGGTCGATATGTGCTGAATGAATCTCGATTAGATGTTTCATGGGCTCAAAGAAAGGATCGGGAAAACAAGAGCCTTCAACCGATGCCCAGGACCAAGAAGGCGCGCGATATGTCGCAGGGCGGACTCCGCCGCCGATACGCCATACTAATTGGTCCATAAGGTTTCTTTCCCAGAGCCCAGCCAGATATCGACATCCCATTATAGGCTTTAGCTCTCTAGCGATGGCAGAAATTGCGATCAGCTTATCTGCCCCTTTAGTCAATTGACATGCTGTGTAAGTTCCGACAATGCGAGCCCATATGTAGAGGCACTCTGATTTTGATGAGTCGAGAGTCATCGATGGATTCTGTCTATTGAAGTTAAATATTTTGCGATCCTGCAGACCACTGTGGTGCCACAAGTCAGGTGGCATTTCGCCTGGATAAAGTTCACAGGTGCGAAGCTCATCACATTCCCAGAACAATTGATGGCCTGTAAAATGCAGTAAGCGCGGCGACAGAATGCGCTATGATCTTGCTTTAGAACTCAAGGCAGTATCCTGAGATTCAGTCGGGCTCACCTCTTGCACAACCCAAGCCCGTCCGTACAGCGGAGAATTTCCAAGTGCCCTCCAGGTCTGAATATAATCCATTTGGTCGTAAGGACCCGCAAACCTTTCTCCGCTTTTTTGGTGATCATCTGCAGGCTCGTCCAAGAGCTTTAGATTGGTAGTGGACCAGTCAAAAGGTGGCAAAGCGCTTTCATGACCGACTTTGTACAAACGCGGCGGAACTCTGGTCATGAAGATTCCCATGGCATCACTGCCGGCGTGCGCTGCTGCGATGTTACAATATGAGAACCTATAGACATTACTCATATTAATTGATTCAGACAACCAATCGCTCTCAGAGTCTTGGATAATGCAAAGGGAATCGATCCACAGGTATTGAACACCAAGTGCGCGTGTCACATCGATAGCATCTCTGAAAGTGCGCATGATTTCACCACGAGGAATCTCCCGGATCCAGGAGGCAAGTTTGCGCTGTGTCAGAACCTTCCTGTGAGGACCGGTTCCCCAACAGTGAGACAGTGTAAGATACCTGACTCGATGATGGATCGCCGACCCTTTACATAGTCTAAGAGCAGGATCATCCTGGGTCCCCACAAAGACTAGACGGGTTGGATTCCAGTCTTGAAGCGGTGCTGGCCGTAAGCGCTCACATGCCGAGTGGTGATTAACGCAGCTCTTCAACCATTGATTACAAAGAGCGAGGCTCTCCTTCGAGCCAGTGTTTTCGGCCGGTGGGTAGGTGTTACGTGGCAACTGATCTGTCGGTCGTCAGTATCAACTTCTCATTGACAAGGTCATGCTATCATACCTGAATTCCGTAATGCGGGTAATACATATATCGCTGGAGCCAATTTGGATGGTGGTCTCTTCACCCGAAACTCCAACTTGAATCGCGAGGCATATCTACAATCCAAAGACCAATCATCACCTTTCTCATCTTGGAATGGCAAGCGTACACATATTTCACAGCGGCTAGCTACAGCTTCGGTGTAGGCCAGATACGATTGGTGATGATCTCGTGTACCCTCTTCGTATTTACGATGGGGAGAGCTGATCTCGTCTAAAAGCTGACAACACTCTTGACAGAACATCTTGCGCCATTTATCTTGCTATGGGTCATTTGGTGCGGCGAAACCATCCAGAATTGTGGTCGAAGGCATCACGAGCGGAAACCTCTTCTCTGATACGATGTCCAGATATCTGGCTGAGCTGATATTACCAACGAGCCCAATGACCCATTCTGGAACTCATGGCTGAATGAGGCTTTGAAAGGGCGTCCACGGCTGCCGCTCTTGAGACTGGGCCAAAGTATGTGGTGGGGAAGGCAAAGGGCTCTCGCCTTGGCTGGAGAAAATGTCAGCGTGCGAAGTATGATACAGCCGCGCCCGCCGCTTTATTAATGACAACAACGGATTCTTCGACTTAATATCACCACTATGGCTTCACACAAGGCAAATCGATTCCGAAAATACTAACAATGTTGCTCCAAATCTTATGGGCTGAATGTTCTTCATGCGAGGGATCCGGCTCAAGGAATGTTTTAACGTCCGAGGGTCCCACTTGTGCCACAGTTGCTGCCACCAGCCACTTCTCAGCCTTACAATAGCGGTTGGGCACTTTTGACTTTTGACGAGCGTTTACTCTCTTGACTCTTTGACTTACAAACATCGCTGAAGTTCGAAAAGCCAACGGAGCATGCACAAGTCAAATGCCGCGAGCGCAAAAGAAAGCATGGGCAAGGGCGAATCGCAGATGGACACTCATGTCGTGCAGCGGCACTCGTGAGGGGAAGGAATCCGGTCCGGTTGGACTGGCAGTGAAATCAAAAGGATCGACCATGATGTCTTCATATCTGGCAGGTCGGTTCGTCCATTGATAACATTGCGTCTGATTTACACGTTATGTTTCGTGATCATGCGTCAACACGCCACCGCAATTGGAAGACGCTAGTTTTCATGATGGTGTTGTTTCAATGATTTCTCGAGAAACCTCACACGCACAGATACGACGCTGCGCATCGTCGCATCTTTGCATCAAAATTATGGTCCTATGACAGCTATTCGGTTCCTTTGATCTGCATGCTACGCCGTAGCTACCTCCCTAGCTCGCTACAGGATTTCATTCATGATGGAAGCCGTGCGCATGACACGGAGAAAGCTGAAACAGGATGCACTGCACATGCGGGGATCTGTTACTGCTTTATGGCTGCGGGTGTGAGGCGCTTTCATTGTCCTCTTTCAGCTCACTGTAGCTACGCCGCACAATTACTTGCAGCACCCTGCAGACTTTCTCATCTAGGATGGCAATCCCATGTCAGGCCACCAATGACTAAACTCAGAAGAAGGGACATCTTCGATATTCTCTTCTAATCAGGAGTTGAGCAAACAATGAGGAGATCACTGATGAAGAAGTGGAGAGGTTTAAGCGATATGGAATTTGGGAAGGGGTGTTGTACTTCCATCGATAAAATGCCGGTGCCCTTCCAGCTCTACCGATTGCAAGAAATTTCTCGCGGCTTTCCAACTTGGCATCGGATTTCCGTCCCACAGCATGAGTAGCCCTGGACCACCGCCTTATAATGGCGACGACAATCGCTCCGCAGGCATCCTTGCAGATGCAATCCTGGTCACAACCATTTCATGTGTGGCACTGAGCTTACGATTTGCCACTCGGATCTGGATCGTACGAAGTATAGGATGGGTTTGTACTCTTCCTGCACTGTTGGACCTCCTCTCATTATTGCTTCAGGATGACTATACCATATTTTGTGCAAATCTCGGTATAGCCCTGGGCACAGTCATGGTCGGGTTTGAAGTCCACAATGGTTTTGGCAGACATAAGTTCTACCTTTCCAACGAGCACTATATTGAGTCCCAGAAATACTCCTATGCAAACTGGATTCAGACATTCCAGACATTGATGTTTACCAAGATATCCATTTGCTTCTTCTTGCTACGCATCCCGGTTGAGAAGCACTTCATCCGCCCTATTCAGGGGGCCATCATATTTCTCGTGGTGACGAATATCATCTTGACTCTTCTATGGATTCTGCAATGCAACCCTGTGTCCAAAGCATGGGACAAGCAGAAGTCAGGTACCTGTTTCACAAACGCCCAATTACAGAGAATCATTATGTCCCAAGCCTTGATCTCAATCATCTCCGACTTCATGCTCGCCCTTTTTCCGATCGTCCTGCTGTGGAAGGTTCAAATTGCGACACGCATCAAAGCAGGTCTTTGTTTCCTGATGGGTCTAGGTCTTGTGTGAGCATTCTTCTTGCTCCTTCTTCCCCCATGTCCGTGAAACGTACAGCTACTGATCTTTCCGTGATTCGCCGGATTCAGTACTGCGGCAATCTGTGTCGTTCGCACGATACTGAATTGGCAGAACGTCAACGTAGACCCCACATACCTAAGTGTGACCAACTGGCACTGGCGGGCTTGGGAGGTATGCATCGGTGTGACGGCAGCCTGCATCCCTGCACTGCGTCCAGGGTATCGGACAATCGTTGCGAGCGTAGCCTCCTACCGCTCAAATCGGTCTTCTCGTAAGACAAGTCACAACCTTCCGGTTGATCTGGAGAATCCTTCAGCAACCCCCCAAGGACAGAGTTATAATGCGTACGCGGCTGCAGCAGAAACATTTTCGTCTGAAGCAGACCTCGCTCAAGCCTACGGGGCCGGCGAAGACAATTTTCCGATGCAAAGTCTGCCAGGGGACGTGAGAACAGCCGATGAAGGACTCAAGAAGGTAGCGCGACAAGGTATTAGAAAGACAACAGACATTGGTATTAGTGGATATACTCCCGAAAATTCACGTGAACGGCGTGAAAGTCTGGATTTGGGAGATGAAGAGAGGAGCTTCCGGAATATTGATTACTTTTGATAATAATTCGGGATATGGATGGATCCAGTGATTGGGGTGGTCGGATGTGCGATACTACATGAAGAACTTTATGACTTATGCTAGCAATCTCCTGGTCTTTCCTCTCGTTTGTACTTTATGATTAGTGAGTACTACTGAGCTGTGTATCCACCGTCAATGGTCATTGCCAACCCTGTCACGTAGGCGGCATCGTTGCTCGCCAAGAAGACCGCACATCCCGCCACATCTTCGGCTTGCCCCCAGTCACCCCAAGGCGTCATCTCATTGACCGACTTTCGAAACTCCTCGTTTGCATATACAGTAGTCGTCATGGGTGTCTTGAGATCTGGATCGTTGTCAGCGACTGCACTGACCGCTGTTTCTTACCAAGTATAGTCGATCCCCCCGAGCTCAATCCTCAAGGTTGCCTGTACTTGACCAAAGAATACACGATTCAGGGAACCAGATGCATTACATAGGACAGCAAGATTGTACAATGGAACAAAGAGTGATGGAAAACTTACAGGCCGGACAGAGGGCATTGCAATGAATCTTCTCCTTGCCATACTCGACAGCAATCTGTTTGGTCAGCAGTACCACAGCTCCCTTCGACGCACAATAAGCACCAGCGTTGGGCGCGAACCCTACCAGGCCTAGCATCGAAGCCGTGTTAATGATCCAGCCCCGATGACCTGAACTGGGCAGCTCTTGAGACAGGAACTGCGCGATGGCGAATTTGCAGCCGAGGAAGACGGAGCGGGCGTTGACGTTCCTATGAGAGGTGAGAAAGGCTCATAAGCGAGGGTAGACAGTCCAACATCAAGGGGGTATTACATTGTGAAGTCCCAGGTGTTCTCTGTCATCTCGTGGATCTTCCCTGCCGTGTCAAGGCCGCCTACTCCAGCATTGTTGACCATACTGTTCGGTGGTGCACATTGTCATTCAGATTGTCCCTCTACCACCCTCTCTCTCTCGCTCCTCCTTTCCCCAACAAAGGAGACCTCTCAGCGCTTCCCACGCACACACACACACACACACACGCAAGACTCACACATCCAATCGTCCCCCAACCTCCACCGCCCTTTTTACCAAATTCTCCACCTCGCTCGCCACAGTCACATCAGCCTTGACATAGATCGCCTTTCCCGGACCGTATTGCCGACATATCAATTCATGAGTCGGCACGTCCGCTTCCTCGATCGACCACTTGTCCAGCGCTTCGGGACGCAGATCCGAGCAGATGATCGGAGAGGCTCCATTGGCGGCAAAGGCAAGGGCGATGGCACGACCAAGACCGGAAGAGGAACCGGTCACAATAGAGACGCGCGAGGCAAGGCGGTTGGAGAGGAGGGGGGTTGTCATATTTCTTTGAGAAGAGGGGGGATGGGATAGAATGGACGACGGCAACTTCTCAGAGCATCGGGGTTGGAGGGGGGGTTTTGTTGCAATGAGGCAATTCGCACAGAGATGCATGGCGCGCTAATCAGGCGGTGAGGGGGGGGTCAGCTCCTTCGTCTGCATGATGACGCAAAAGATGCGCCACGATGACAGAGGAGCTTATGCTGGATGGAGCTCCTTCGTCGTTGGTACGGACGTTCACATACGGGCATATGGAAAGCTTCTAATGCCAATGTAGAAACATGGATCCGTTCCCGGATCCGTTCCCGTGGACAATCGTATACTTGAACTTCGCTTGAACTTCGACTTGCCCTCTTCAAACTATAAAGAAGAATAGGCATCGGAGATAGGATCTTTCCAACGCAACGTCGCTGTGATGTACAAAATGTACTGGCCAAGTGAATAGTTCCCAAGTGTGATATGTTTATGATGACGAGGATGACGCGCCAAGCCTTCCAAGCCCTAAGCCCTTACACTAAGATCAGTTGAATGCGCTTGCCCGCCCGCAATATTCAACAATTTCATGCTCGCTTTTTGATGGTGTGCATGCAAACCATCCCGCGATATTAACCACCGTATACTCTCTACAGCTTTGTAACCTCCCCGGATTCCGAAAAAAGGAAAGAATGGAGAACGCCGAAGTCAAGAGCCGTAAGCGTAAGAGGAAGCATGGGCAAGCGCATGCGAATGGGCCAAATGCCGCAGATATCGGACTGGCAGAGCAGCAGGTTGAGACGGCGGACGGACATGGGACAAACGGGCGAATGGAGGAACCCGTGATGGAGAAAGACGATCTGGGCATAGTGAAAGGGTCAGCAGGAGATCTGCGACCAAGGAAAAGAAAGCACAAACAGGGACGAAATCCGGTATCAGGAATTAACGGGGAACAGAAGGAAGCAGAAGCGTCCACAAAAAAGGTGCCTGACACAAATGGCGAGGGTGTGGTAGAAGACCAGGATCCAGCGACGGACGTTGTCAACCTTGACGATCAGGCATTCGCAGAAATGGACGGTCTGGAGGAGCAGGATCAAGAAGCCGAAACCTCCGTCAACGCCTCCCTCAAGCGGGCGACGAAAACAAACGACGAGGATGCAGACGCAATACTCGCTGAATCGCCGGGTAATACCACTGGAGCGACTTCAAAGCTCTCCCTCCCAAGAACAGGCGACGACCCAAAGCTCTTCACAGACCTCGACCTCTCCCCCAAAACCATGCAAGCAATTACCGACGACATGAAGTTCACAGAGATGACAGAGATACAACAAAGATCCATACCACCGCTCCTTACAGGGGTAGATGTTCTTGGTGCTGCGAAGACAGGCTCTGGCAAGACGCTGGCCTTTTTGATACCTTGCGTGGAGATGCTGAGTGCATTGCGATTCAAGCCGAGGAATGGTTCGTAACATAAATTCAAGATGGAAGGTAATAAGACAGACTAACATTTTTCCAGGCACCGGAGTTATAGTCGTGTCTCCCACCCGAGAGCTGGCCTTACAGATCTTTGGTGTAGCAAGAGAGCTCATGGCACATCATTCCCAAACCTACGGCATCGTCATGGGCGGCGCCAATCGCCGCGCCGAAGCAGAGAAAATACAAAAGGGCGTCAACCTGATCATCGCCACCCCAGGCCGCCTGCTTGACCACCTTCAAAACACCCAAGGTTTCGTCTTCAAGAACCTCCGAGCCCTCGTCATCGACGAAGCCGATCGCATCCTCGAAGTCGGCTTCGAAGAAGAGATGAAAACCATCGTCAAGATCCTCCCCAACCAAGACCGCCAGACCATGCTCTTCTCCGCCACGCAAACCACCAAAGTCGAGGACCTTGCGCGCATCTCCCTCCGCCCGGGCCCGCTCTACATCAACGTCGACCACCAGAAGGAATTCAGCACAGTCGCAGGGTTGGAACAGGGCTACGTGCTCTGTTCCCCCGAGATGCGCTTCCTCCTCCTCTTCTCCTTCCTGAAACGCAACTCCACCAAAAAGAACATCGTCTTCTTCTCCTCCTGCGCCTGCGTCAAATACCACGGCGAATTGCTCAACTACATCGATCTCCCCGTGCTGGACCTGCACGGCAAGCAGAAACAGCAAAAACGCACCAACACCTTCTTCGAATTCTGCAACGCCACCCAAGGCACCCTCCTCTGCACCGACGTCGCCGCCCGCGGCCTCGACATCCCCGCCGTCGACTGGATCATCCAATACGACCCCCCGGACGACCCCCGCGACTACATCCACCGCGTGGGGCGCACCGCGCGGGGGGCCACAGGCACCGGAAAATCGCTGCTCTTCCTGCAACCCTCGGAAATCGGCTTCCTGTCGCACCTCAAACAAGCGCGCGTGCCGCTCGTGGAATTCGACTTCCCCGCCAAGAAAATCCTGAACGTGCAGTCCCAGCTCGAGAAGCTGATCGGGCAGAACTACTACCTCCACCAATCGGCCAAGGATGGCTATCGCAGCTACCTGCAGGCGTACGCGAGCCACAGCTTGAGGAGCGTGTTCGATGTGCAGGCGTTGGATCTGCGGGCCGTGGCGAAGGGGTTTGGGTTTCCCGTGACGCCGCGGGTGGATCTGCAGTTGGGGGCGAGCATGCGCGATCGGGAGAAGAAGGGGAAGGCGAGGAGGGCGTATGGGAGTCAGCCTGGTCAGCAGAGGGGGGGGAAGGGGTTTCGGAAGAGGTGAGGAGGTCGGGAAAGCTTGCAGTGTGTGAATTGCAAAAGAATAGCTTGCATGAATGTATACATCCTCATTACGTCATCTATCATCAGCCCTCAAAACCCAAGCCCAAGGTCGCTCTATACCCTCTCCCCAATGTGTGATGATGCGCATCCATCCCGACCATCCATCCACCCCCTTTCATCCATCCCTCTTCGATCCAAAAGAATACGGCTTATGCTACCATACCCCTCTCATGGCCGAATCCAACCGCAGATCCAGTCCAACACAAAATTTGCAAACCAATTAACGAAGTCAGACGAAAACGTCCCCAGAACTTATTCACACGAGTGAAACACACAAAGTCAAGTTCATTTCCTTTTTGAGTAAATTGTCGACGCAGTACCTGCAACAACGGTGTATCAACTTTCAAATCAAAAATATACGTGAACTCGAGGAAAGTGTTTCTCGAAAACTATTGAATGAAATGTCGATACGGAGTCAGGCATAGATGGCTTCACTTCAACAGAAAGCCCCCCCCAGGATTCCATAAACACATATATCCATCGCCAGGGCTGTCTAATAGAACGGAACGGGTATTGTGGGAGAAAGCGAAGATACAGGAATGAAACTTAGCATAGGAGGGAGTTTTGTGGACGATGGACGAACAGTTTGCATATAGGTGAGTTCGAAAATTCCAAAATCCTTTTCACTGTTCATGGCTTCGTCTTACTCATTTACCCGTCAGGTTCATCAATTTACTATCCTCTTTCCACCGACCTCGCGTCACGCAGAATTCAGTCATCCTTTCGGTCGTCGTTGGCTACCATACCCAAGCACAATCTCGG
>MSTJ01000217.1:0-25670 GCA_001956345.1 Ramalina peruviana | reverse complement strand
ATATATATAGTCTAAATATAACCTAAAAATTGGATTATTTACGGGTATATTGTTTCAGCCCTTATCTATATTAACGAATAGTGTACGGATTTTAGTAATTCCGGTACCGTTAAATAGCCTAAAGCTCCATCCAAAAAGTTAAATTACTAGAATTTTTAAAGGAATAGGGGTTCAAAAAGTGAATATTAGCGCCGGGAAGCAAACCTTACCAAGAACCACCAKATATTCATAATAAGGTATAATAAGAACGGCCTATCGGATTTATCTCGGATATAGCGGGATTTGTAGGGCTGAGTCAGCTCTATAACTTTTATATATAAACCTAATAAATCTATAAACGTTTTTCAGTAGAGATGATTTGATTAAAAATTTAAATCATCTCTACTATTAGCCTTATAGGATTTTGGTGGCCCTCAAATCATCTCTACTGTAGATATATAAAGACTGTATGATAGGATTCGTCCGTATTATCCGGCGTTAATAATATATATATTATTAAAAATAATTTAAGGTAAGTTAATATAAAGTTAGATCGACCCGTAATAATTTGGCGCGGGCCCGGAATATCCTTTATCCGGGTTAAAATAACCGGAAATAAATTAAGAATAAAAAGGGATCTTATAATTTAAAAGGAGTCGAAATAAAGTTATAACGAATAAGTCTAAATTAAATAGGGCGGGAATTTCCAAGAATTCATTAAAGAGTTCAACTCGAGTCGGAATGATTCGAGATTGGTTTAGAGAATTAAATAAGTTTATAAACAAGTTTTATTTAGCCGAATCGCTAAGCCGTATACCTATTAAGCGAGCCGAAGAGCCCCCGGCTAAACACCAAATAAAGAATCACTAGTATACTGCCAGCATATCAGTACGGTCCCAACAAACTATCCAAATTCGGAATAACCCTCTTGCCGGCAGCTGAAACAGAAACTATGTTCGTAATATCAGACCTTCTAAACAGCCAATTGCGCCTACAAAAGTCTTTCATACGCCAAAATGGACATAGGCAGCCCAGATAAATGGATTGAAACCACGATCTTTCAAYTCCCTYACGCCACGATGGATAGCCTCCGCAGAGCGAGAAGTATCCAGTGTTCCACCTTGCTCTGTCAAACCCTYATAAAAGCACCTSGAGACGTTCACTGACTCTTCGTCCACGACTTCCCACCAAGTTGCGATAACGCTGGGTACTCCAGCCATRAGKATCGCATCTGCTATATGGATACCTTCATCCATAAGGGCAAGATCCTTTGTTATTGCTGTTTCGCAGGCGGAGAGATAYGCTAGCGCGCAGTGTTCAAATTTGGTCTTATGCAGAGCCCGAATATCGAGCGGGTATCTAGCATGATCTGTGAGTAGGAGGCGGCTCTTGGTGGGATCTTCTTGGTCAGAGATGCCGTGGCATATGAAGTGCACGATAGATGCTGTCCTCATCCCCTGCAAAACTTGGCTACGTGAAGGTCGGTCCAGACTTTGGCAAGCGGCATACCTTGTGAGAGTCCACATRACTTCGTCAGCTTCTTTGCTGGCGTTAGGGAGTGCTTTATAACCAGGCGTTTCTGGCATAGAGACAACTAATGAGGTTCTCGGATCCGATGGCAGTAAAGCATCACGYCTTTGACGTGCATGTGCAAGTGCTCTCAAGTTCGGGACRTAGGACGAGACTACGCGATCAACCACCGAGTCGGTAATTGTTCCACCTGGACCGTCCGAGAAATCTGCTGCAGCGTGTATCGGCAAAACATTCAACCATCCCGTGGTCAGCCACCACATACGAGGCAAMGGGAYKCCCCTGGCACGTTTTTGGAAGCCCAGGGCATCAAGGATTGGCYTAGCAATTCGATCCCAGAKWAGCTGCATAACCTGGCCCAGGATATTGGTAGCAGTGTTGAGATGRTGCGGAAGCCTCTTSAGCGCTTCTACGAGCCCATCGTAGTAGTCCTTGCCGTTCAGCTCCTGGACGTCTAATTCGAGGTTCTCAATCTTTCTGCTCTGAATGAGGATAGCATGGCTATACCATGGTGTCAGATTCACCACAACGATTGGACCAGCACATCCCAGCTCACGSAGAGCCTCGATTCTGCTGGGAGTAAGCAGGAAATCTTCGAATCCASGCTTTCTCCTGATCTCGGCCAATAAGCTGTTATACTCAATTCCCRTTTTAAGGYAATCCGGRACCGTAAATCTCATACGTTCGTTGTCTAGCCGTGCTATTGGCTCACGYGGTACGCCAAGATGGATACGTAATTCCGATAATCTGGCTGCCAATTCTGGCTGTTCAAGTTCTAAATCATCGACAGAGCTGGCGTCGCTAAGCAGGCCGTTCCATATCACAGTACGCGCCCGCTCAAATTCTTGCAGAGCCTTTTCTGGCCCTACGCCTCCTAGAATGTCAAAGCAAAGATTGATGCTTGGCAGATTTGAGAATCTTTTGATCATCCGAAGATGGTCCACTCGGCTGATCCCAGGCATTGTAGCTTCGGTCAGACCCTCAATAGCTAGTCTCGAGTATCTTCGGGCCTCGTCCAGGTCTTTATCAAGRTTGTAGCAGAGTTGTGCAACCTCAATGGCGGACTCTATCTTCCGGGCAATCACAACACTCTCATGCTCGATCARAGAGCAGAAAGCTTTTCGAGCGAGGTGTCCAGCAGTGCGCGCTTCCTTGGACCTAGGGCCGCCAGAAGACTTCCACTTCGCCAAGGCGACTTCCGCAAGACTCTCAAAGAGAGACTCGCTAGGGCGCGTGGACTGCGCTTGGTGTTCAGAGAAGAGTCTAAAGTAGAATTGGATCGCTGCGAGGTAATCCACGTCAGTTTTGCTCGTGACTGCTTTCATACGGTAAGCTTCGGCGAGATTTGAGTTGGCAGCCTGCCTCATTTCGATGGCAGTAGCGTCGAACGGTGAGCTGGTAGGTCTCAAGCATTTCCCAAAATGGTCGAATGCAGATTCGATAGACATCTACGAAGATGTCAATGAGAAGTTTCTATTCTTTCGACCAAGATACGAAAATAATCATATGATTSCTTTGAAATTCAAGAGAGCGCCGAAACCATCGTCCGTATTATTTTCGTGGRAAGTAGTACTACAGCACGAGGCACATATCGATCTGACCATCTATGCAGGAGTTGACAGAGCGGAGATACTTCGTAAGACTTACTGGGTCGCGTTTCTCATTGTACTTTCTGAGGAAAACCATTCCGAGAGCGTTCTCCAAGCGAAGAATGTCGCTCGGCGAGGCACTGTCTCTCAAGTAGGTYCTCGCAATTTCTGCTCGCTGCTGCGCTTCTTCAGCATCTTGCTCATTTGGTGATATCTCATACCGAAGGCCAAGCGCATAACACAAATCGCAGACATGATCAATACTTTTAACGTTGTCCGTATCCATCGTTTGCAGCACATTTTGCAGTAGACGGATTGCCTCATTCAAGTCTTCTTTGCCCGAAAACCTTCGGTATCGTTTRATCTATGGATTTTTCATCGTCAGYGTCGATCCTCCTYAACGTCCCACGTCACGGTAATGATATATAGATTTCCCAAGGGAGTGCCAATACTTCAATCCTGTTGCAGCTTTCGTAGTGTGGARAACTTACCAAAGCATTAGCCAGGATRGATATGACTGCTGATTCATCCGAATGATTRTTTTTGCCTTTCAGACGACGAAGAATATCGACAGCTTCTCTTAAGAGACTAATGCCTTCAGACGCGTCTTGGTAGCCCCCGCCACGCTCAAATTTCATACATAGTACTGCACCSAGATTACGCAGTAGCGAGACCGAGCGCCARTTTGGCCGTAAAGACATGGCTTCGCCTAAGGGACARTTCGATCAGTATGCCATAAGGTCTGGGTCTTTGCTTTACATGATATGATAAGGGCATCGAGCTGATATCTCAAAAACATRTTTGGTGGAATGATCAGGATCCTTGAAGGCCAGCACAAGCGGTGAGAAACGTCCAATGACGTACGGAAGTTTTTTATCGCATCGTCCAGTACGTCTGGATCTCGAGACACTTCAAATTGCCATGAAACGCTCTGAGCACAGGCCAATTCTTCGTATCCACTCGCCTTGGTAGTAGATGTTTCCCCGGCAGCTTGAATGGCGTCGCGTGCCGCTAKTTCCGCATCTTTGATGTCGGAGGAGATTCTACTATGGTGATATCTCATCCTCCAGTATGAGCTCAATTGCGTGTAGTGAAACCACAGACCCGATTGTCTGGTCTGCGGAAGGTCCTATGCACAGCTGAGGTCAGCCTCGTGTGTAGTGGTGAATCTGGTGTCTCGTGGCAGCTTCAATATACACTCTTGAACGAAAAGACACTCGAGGCAAACACCAGACAGGAAGAAGCAAGCAAMGTTGAYTCTCGCGTCTCCAGAGGCGTGAGACTTTGACAATGTCCGTTCGTTATTCTACCGGAAATTGGCTTTGCGGAGCAACAGGTTCAGCTCCCTATGTTYCTTGAAGATATCACAGCAATGCAGGGTAGCAGGATCTGGAGAAGACACCTACAATCGCCGTCTTTTGAAGCTCAATAGCGACATCGATATCTTGAATAAAACCATCATAGGCGAAGCGGCTCTTCAGTACGCCACTACATTTCCCCAGCCGAGATGGCAGGTTCACATCATGCTGGGCMGTGCCGACGATCACATTTTCCAGCAGCTGCAGCGACTTCTCACTTTCCCGCCTTYGTTGAGCGTTTGACATTACCATACCATCGGCACGCTGGTTGCAGAGCTCTCCTAGACCACTCTGGGCATGAGGATCATTGGGATGCTGACTCAAAATCATTTCGAAGACCCTGACGCCATGGTTGGCATCCTCCTGACGATCGATGGATGTCAGCCTTATTATTACTGATTTTCTGAAGAGAAAATCTAATAGACTTATACAGAAACACTGATGTCGATTGTTCCGAGAAGAGATCCTGACCCGGGACTTATTGGGCTGGGCGGACAGCACTTGTCACGCTTGAACCAGATTCAGGTTGAACTCACATCGCGATAGCTCTCTTTCCAGCGAGCCCAATACAATCTCGCGAGATTRTCACAGCACCCCTTCCATGCTCCATTACTGGGCCCCAAAACGGCTATGGCTTTTTCGAAGCCTTCGATGGCACTATTGCAGTACGTCAGCCGTTGCTTGATTGCAATCTCCTGTATCTCCCAAAGCTGCGAATAGTTCCAAGCGATATGGCCATAATAGATCCCATGACTGAGTGGCTCATCCGTTTTGAATGATGTAACCGCTTTATTTTGCAGCATTAAAGCACTTTCAAACATGGCTTTCCTGGCTCCAGGATGTGTGACCTTGAGGCCTTTGGCAAAATTCAATGTTCCCTGTTGGCTCAAGGCGTATGACTCTTCGCTCCTCTCTTGTGTAGCGGTGACAAGTAGGCCTGCAATCGCGTAGCACTTTTGCCAATTCTCCTCACTCGGCTGCTTCTGGAAGCCGTGTCGCGACTGTAGGTTCTCTGTGCTTAGATAAGTATACCAGAGTGGTGTATGCTGACTCGCTACGTCYAAAAATCTCATCCATCCAATGACGACGTGTCTTCTATCGTCTTCGTTCCTCGAGACCAACCACGCTTTCTCCAGCAGATAGCACCAATTGTAACCATACTCGCCGATCTTTGGCTTTACCTCTTCCTCTGCCAAGTACTGTATGGCCAGAGCCCCGAATACCATGGCTTCGTCCAGCCGCCSAACACCGGCATCTTTGGCTTCTTGCCAGAGACATTGCACGAGCTCATCGCGAGAGCACTTGAGTCGTGATAGTAGGGAGAGGGTTGACAGTGAACAGTGCGACCATAGATAAGCTTGTTCGTACAGGATGGGGCCCATTGGTTGAAGACAAGCACTGAGCCTATCGCCCTCACTRTGCACGAGCAGCAGACTCTCGTCGCAAACGCTCGGCAGAGTTGGTCACTTTTCTCTTAGACGCTTCAAGGTATTTGTCAAGTCTACGCAGAGAGAACATACGTCTTTTTTTATAGCAGAATCCTCTTGTAATATGTTGCAGAGGTAAGAAAAAGKCTGGAGTAATCGAGCTGACTCTCCRTAAGACCAAGGCCGTGCTAAGAATAGACCGAGCTAAGCAACTTTGGGAGAGCACTCGCCAAGAGCGTTATGAAGGGAAATTAGAGCCGAGCTTCTCCCTCTCATCCACCAAGTTCTGGCCGGCCTGAATCCGTTTCTCGCGAGTATGTGGATTCTCCAATCGCCCATGCTGGTGCGCCGACATGGCTCCAGAGAAACTTCATGAGGTATACGCCCAGCAAATGAGAAAGCGACACGACTATGGCTTCCCGCTCTACGAACCTGCCTCTCGGACGGTCATCAAGCCAGGCACCTGCGGCTACATTGACACCCACGGGCAATGGAACCCTGTCGCAGACCTGAGCAAGAGCGCGGACTTGATACAGAGAGGACTGAGTGTTCCAACACTTCACGCAGCACCRGACGACCATGGCATACGCTGGGGGCCGAAGAGTTCAGACTCTGTCAAAGGTCGACGCCTCAATGTGGAGGTCGGAGCTGGGTAGCCCTCAYGTCTCAGCCTCCCAGAACGAATAAGACTGACACGCATCTGACGGAAGCGCTGCGGCAACGGGCATTCCAGTAGAAGCCGCCGTCGTCTACCAGTACTCTTCTTCGACTGACTTCGGCGCCGTATTGATRACCGAGTCGCCCGTCTGGCGCGAAGCCCTCTACTACGACCAGCCTTTTCGAGATTGGGTTGCTGCRAATGCCCTGACACTGCTGAAGTTACGACCAGAAATACAAGAGCATGGACTATGGGTTGTCAGATGGATATACTCCACAAARAAGTGCGCGCTGAATGCGTGGACAGATAAGAGCAAGAGCATCACTGTTGGCTTCAAGGCCAAGGTGGTAGGAGCCGGCGAGCTGGGACCTGATGCCGAGTGGTATGAGAGTAGTCATGATAGTGGGTGGATACATGCGCAAGCGGACGAAGGAGACCGCAAGGTCGTGTTCTTTGGAGGGCTGCATTTTCGGTACTCGAAGCTGTCAAGATCGCGACTGAAGGATACGTCAAGCAGCCACAAGTGGACCTTCCGTGGCGCTGATGACCGCACTGAGMACATTTTCGTTGATGGTGATGACGACGAGAGTTATGCGATCTCGTGTACMTCAGCTGGAAAGCTTGACCTACAGAAAGAAGACGACAACTCAGACATCGAATTCTAAGTCGAGACCTCGCGCTCAGCTCAATGACTGGGTCTTGACCATTTGAGATCGCAGCTCCACAGTATAAGAGTCAGTAGCTTCCTACGTCAGGCGAAGCGATACCTTGACTGAGTCTTTAAGGACAAGCATGTTCACTTGAGAAGCATCGTCTGCTTAGCGCAACCTCTGCCGCAGATCCTAGTTGCAACCACTCTCAACGGCCGCTTCTTGTGTCAASACTCTGCGCCATCTCTTATGATTACATMGATCTACGTCTTCGGCCGGGAGGGTGCATCGCGGACGCGTCTGTTGGTCTAGCCGTTTGCTATCGATGAGCGCAAGTTGCACCGGCAAAATCCCAAATTGCTCACTCACAGTTTCCGTGGGCATGACATAACTTAGATACTTCATATGAAATATTTGCTGGAAGATAAGAGGTTTTCCTCGCATTACATGAAGTGTTGTTGGAGACAGAATGACCGACACAATGGGATCGAGCTGGTTGATGGAGTGGTCGGTCCGGATGGGAGATCCAAGCGACGTATCACTACGTYGGCAAACTCTGTCTACTTCGAGCAAAGTGTTCGCATCCAGACGAAATAAATACATGAGTGTGTTGCAAGAGGGTGTTATGGCGTCACTGAAGAGACAATAAAGTACCCCTCGCATACCACTCGTGGGYACTTAGTGATTTTTCCTGGTGCGAGTCAAATCATCTATCGAGATTCCATTGAGGTCCCGACTATGAAGACTTGAGTTCCCCCGTMTGCGATTGCCAGACCAGTCCGCTCTCCCAATGCACCAAGCTCTTCAGCAGTTCTTTCTCCATACTCGAAAGATTTACAACTTCCCTATTGCTGTCTTCGGTGATCGATGCCCTCATGTTTCATGTTCGCAATATAGCTGATTCGCGCAGCTAAATTGCCAACACCAGTTTCGCTGAAGAAGTCTCTTCTCCTGCCCTCCAGCAACAAAGCTTCCCAAATCCCACCCATGACCTTCGCACGGCCTTTTGGAGTCACTAGTCTTTAACGAGGAAGCCGTTCTTCAACGTTGATRCAATTTCAATTTGCAGACCCCACGTGCGCAATGCARGGTTTGATCCATTCAGTGGAATATTCTACTYTAATATTACCGACCTTRCAAAGGGTGATCCTGAAAATGGACTGCATCAGCGCCAACAACGCTCACGAGTTATGAAAGCACAGTGAGACTCTCTCAATCGCCTGGATTTAAGGATGAACGAACATTCTGACCATTGAATACCAAGGTGGCGATGCTACTTGGCACAGGCGATACCTGTCCTCCCTCCCTTACCATGTCAAAATAGCCGACGAAACAGAGCARTTGTTCTTTGCCCCGCCAGCCTCGGCGCTTYTGTCGAGGTCACTACACCCGACATTATCGTGTGGATTATSGCYCATGGAATGTCTTTGCCACTGGCAGGGAGCATGGCGCAGGCYTCGGACGAAGTGTCGGAACTTTCTCCCGTTTCTTTGGACAGTCTGATCASGGTCTTCCACCCAAACTTCTCGAAATGTCTCAAACACATCTTATTTTGGTCACGTTGATGCTGTTGAACCAAGAATCTTCCCAATTGGGGCTGAAACAATCTTCAATGCTTCTACTCGGGTYTGCTCACAGTCGAGGTCGCGACTTGGTCATCTCCAATAACAAYTTACATGTCAAGGTAAGGAATCGTCTTCCCATGAATGATCATTCGCTYTACTTGCTCGTTCTTYTCTCCAACTCRGCGGTCCTTGGGTTGCAAGCAATCMCAAACMGCGAGGATCGCCCCGTTAAAATTTTTGAGCCCATAGCGSTCTGAAACCTATGGTCCAGTGGCCTTATGGTTTCACAGTCTGGGCATGACTCTTTCGACTTCACAACTATGGTTGGAAGTTTGCTATTGTCCTCTTTAGGCAACTTACGTCAARMCAGGCGACGAGCATTTCTCGCATACATATAAATGCGCCCTTCCCCGARAKGGACCATGATTCTCCAGACACAACATCTGTAACAGCGAGRACTAGCGAAAGAGCATCGTCTTCTCCTCTATCATACCTTCAGMAAGCCGTAGTCGACCAATCCTATCAATAGAGARTTTTGTTCTCTCTAAACCTTCAAAGATCCAAACCATGGCCGGCATCCTCGACATGATTGCCCTGCTCCGAATTGAAATCACCACTATCGGGTTCATCCAATCCAATCTTCCTACACAAGCGAATGATGGCAACCCCGTAGTTCGTGTCGCATTAGGCATCAACGTAGGCCTGGATGACTCGAAAGGAATTGCTCCTGAAGTCTTTGCTTTGAACGAGGAGACAGACTTCATTGGCCAATTTGTTACCGACGATAGCGACGACGATCTGATCATTCAAGCTGGCTCTTACAAGGACCTCCCCATCGGCCAGAGCGGGCAGCGGACAACAGCCCACCTACCTCCAATTCACTTCTACAGGGGACGCCATTTGCATCGCTTATATCTCGCAGACCTGGTCGGCCGGCCAGCAACGCGGCCGGGTGGGTGACAACGGGAAAGCCTGCGGACAAACATGGCATTATTCAGAAGTTCTTGTTGGTGATGACTGTAAGCCCGCGTGCATATGGCTTGATGCCAATCATACAAACGGCATTCGCAGCACAGGCATCCAGCTGCATATGCAGGATTTCCATAATACGAGTGCGAACTACAGCAAGGAACCAAACTRCTATTGCGTCCCTCCGCGYAGTTTCTACCAGGAAGATTGGGATTACCATTGCACCCAAAGAAGCAGGTCAAGAATACTGGCGCATATGTTCCAATTCCTAACAACAATGCGATGGGAAATGGCAAAGGTAATGAAAACCACAACCGCCGCGACAATGTTTGGCWGGGTCCCATACCCTCTCGCGTAATCGCATCGGGCAAGATTACGAGTTTCAAGAAACGGTCGAGCTTTGAAACAGACGTTGTCATCACCGCTCACCATACCCATACGATCTCCGACCATTGCGCTGATCCTCTCTTCCATGGACCTGATGTTGCCAGTGTACTTGAACGCAAGTTCTGCGACATGGATACCAGGTCTCCACATGAATTCTGTGAGKAASATGGGGAGAGTCTTGATAAAGTATGTTTCGATATTGAGAGTCTGGCACGATTACAGCAATCAGGCTATTGCACAACTCTCGAGGAGCTTCTTGAATCTCAAAATATTTTTCACATCTTCGCTRCTGACATGCTTGCTCCAGCATCAATCAGCAGCCCGGTCCCAGTGATGTAGCTGGCACTAGGGCTACACAGGAACATTATATAGTCGGCAATCTCCTCCGGCGTCGCAGCTCGCTTTAAAGGGCTCATGGTTTGTATCAAAGCCTCCCAGTTCGACACACGCTTAATGCTTGCCTGCATCATTGGTGTGTCGACGAAGCCTGGACAGACACTGTTGACACGGATTCCTGAAGGTATAAGGTCGAGCGCTGATCAGTTAGCCGCCTGTTCTCAGGAAGGAGCGGCATCTCGTTGCATGGCCACCAAAAGAAMTGGAGAAGCCGCGACAGACGCAACAAGGGARGATCGTACCTGCAGTCTTCGCTATACCATTTACGGCATGTTTCGATGCTGTATAGGCCATCATACCGGGCATCGCAACGTAAGAGCTTCCTGAGGCTATAACGACGACTGATCCACGACCGAGACTTCTCTTCCCGTAGCGGCGGCTTTCGTATGATCGAGGTTCTTGCTTCAACATCACGCTGGAGACCGCTCGTATACAAAACATGAGGCCGAGAACATTGGTGTCCATGGTCTGGGAGAAAGCTTCGGTGTTGACGTCAGATGACCTCGCGTGAGCAATATTGCCTAACTGGTTTGATGATCGCATCTATCAGCCTGAATATGACAGCATTCACGAGAAGGGCAATGTCTTTGCCCGAAAGCTGACGATTCGGAGCGACGAACACCAGCGCTATGAATATAGTAGTCCAACCTGCCATACTCCTTGACAGCTGTCTCGACCATCTCGCTCACTTCGGTTTCTCTCGTCACGTCACATTTGATGGCATTGGACGTAAACTCTGCATTTGAAGCAAAGGTCCGACACTCCTCAGCCACTGCCAGGGCAGCCTTGATGTTGATGTCTGCTAATAGAACACTCTTCACACCGGCTTCGGCGAAGGCAAGGACTGTCTCTCTACCAATACCGCTCGCTGCCTAGGACAGTCGTATCAGCAAAGATTCTAGTACGATGGTTCTACGTACCCCAGTCACCAGCGCAATACCGCTCAAAGACGCTTTGCCTGCCATCGCAGCGCTTCATCAAAAGGATGCYGATTCGATCCTCGTGATACGTCTTCCGCCGGATGACTAATCTGCGTCGGGATCACAAGAAACAATTTCGATGGGAAGATCACACGTGTCGGAAAATCGGCCGAAAAGCTTCCTTGAATAAGGCAGACTAATAAAACTTTCTTAGAAGACCAAAAAGAGTTCGCGGTAGACAGCCAATAGCCCGATTGTGCACAGAGATTAAAGCAGCAACGGTTCTCAACCCCTAAATCGGGCTAATGAGATCCTGTCATTGCTTGAGGGCAGATCGTCGGCTGACGATCGCCCTCGGTGTTTGTCTCATCTTACGTATGCACAGGCACCACACTAATGTGGTCATCATGCTTCATGCCATGTAACGTCTGTCGATTATGCAGTCATGCGGTGCAGCCTGGAGTTCGAAACCTGCTGTCTCTGATTTCCCCATTGACGGTTGCTACCATCCAACTTGTAATCAGCATGTTGCTGACAGATCAAGGGTCTGACAGCAGTGTAAGCACTATTGAATTGGGTACCCAGAAAGTCCACCYGAAGGCTACCGCTTGATGGGTCATGTGCAGGAACGTCGTTCCTGGCTTCCGGACTAGAAATGGAATGTCGATGCAGTCCCTGCATCATCTCGTTGCTTTGGCCCTCTCCAGGGTTCGATTGATCAGYTTGGCTGCTGCTTCAACCGTATCCATATCTTTTGCACCAGGGATCTCATGACCCCCATTGTGTATGAGCTCTTCCCTCTCGGTTCCTTTGCACAGTCTACTAAGGACAGGACCAAACCTGGGATATACGTTGTCATTCCTGCCCCATATATGGACAGTGGGGATCTCAATGACTTCCCCGTACTCCTCGAACTGCATCCAGGTCCTGGGCTCGTCGCTGAGCAACGTKGATGGATCCTCAGGGATCCCACCACTGAAGAAGATAGCACAAGCAAAAGCAGGGTGAAGGCGCTCCTCATCCACGTCTCGCTGCATTCGGTGCACMATGAGTGAGGCAGCTAATCCGGCACCTTGAGAGAATGCCATCACGCCGTCGAACGGACCCTCCTCCGTGATGTAAGCATCTAGATCTTGAAGGCCTTTTTGACAGCTCTCCCGCGATGAAACGTCAACATATTGAAGAAATTCATCCGAGGGTGATACAAAAGGCTCGATCACTGAAGAAGCAGTCAGTGAGCTTCGCTACTCACGGCACAAAGCGAGAGCGTACTTGGTGCCATGGGAGTAGGCACTGCGCCATCGATGAACTCGAACGTGTATTCTGATCCAAGGAGATAGCGAATTGCTGCCGTCTGCGCTTCGAAAATTCGGCTGTTGGTGCCCATGCCGTGGAGACAGAGGAAGCGCATGGCTGATGCTGAAGCCCAATCCTACGACGATGGAACGTCRATGCAATTGAGGGCGCTAAGGAGGGAAGGACCTATCGAGTCTTTCAAACGGTGCGCGAGGCGTGCGATCGTCTACATAGTTGTCACGAAAACTCAGGCTTCATGTGCAGGTTTCTGTGCCTCATGCAGTGTAGCGTCATTCAAGGCGTTCCATGCATAAGAAGTCTTCAGCTGATTGCTTGGCTCGCTTAGCAACTCGGATAAAAGAGGAATGGTGTTACCATTTATGCGCATGCCAGGTGGTGCTTCGCCCCACTTCCTTGCATTGCATGCAGGATGACAGCAGGAAACTAATGTAGCAACTTTCGAAGGATCTGGCACTATRACCAATCAGTCTCGRTTCTCCGCCCTTCATGTAGGATCCAAACCCTGGAGCTGTCAAATTGTGCCTCCGAGCTGCATCGTCACGCCGCAAGCCATGTTTCTGGCCGTACGCATCGTWTCGATTGCCGAGTCCGATGCGCTCCTCTGTGGACCCTCCAGATAGCGTAAGCATGATCTCMCATTCTTTTGATATCTGCAAGATCAGCCTACGCTCATCTCATCTCCAATTCCCAAGCTTTTCCGTGTCAGCATCTCATAACAAAATTCCACACGTGTCTGTGTTCGGCGTCCTTTGGAGCAGATCACTGTATTTTTTCAACAATGGACCTCGACACGACTCAAATACAGRCCTTGCTTGATGGGCCTGCCGCTGAGCCACCCCAAGGAGTTGTCCCCAACTTGGTGAAWGCACCAAATGAGCTGTATACAGGCAGGGCGGTCTGCATTGTCACCCTCGTATTCTGCACTTTAGCTCTGTCATTGCGACTTTATACCAAAGCATTYGTCATTGGCAAGATCCACGCTGCTGACTGTAAGGCTTCTTCACACTACGCAACGACCATGCTGACACCCTYAAGATGCCGTGATTATCGCATGGGTGAGTATGTCAACACACTGAAGTCCATGTCTCATGGGAAYTAGGGAACTTTCATAGGCAGCGTTGTCAGCTCATTGATCACCTTCCAGTATAGTGCTGGATCACACCAATGGGACGTCACACTGAGAGACCTGAGGAGTTATCTATATGTGAGTCTTCCTGAAAACGGTACGGTATAGTGCTGAGTTTGTAGTACTTTCATATCGGGGCGATCATGTATGGAATTACTCAGTTCTTCATCAAGCTGTCCATTCTCCTGCAATACATCCAGATATTCGTACCCCTCAAAAGCAGGACCCCGACCTTCTGGATATGTCAGACTTTGATTTGGACGAACTTTGTCTTCTACCTGTTGAGCACMTTCTTGGAGATCATCCCTTGCATGCCGATTGCGAAGGCGTGGAATCCACTTATCAAGGATGGGCATTGTATCAATACCCTCGTGCTCAACGTTGCTGCAAGCTCTATCAACGCAGTATCGGATATAACCATCCTGATCCTTCCTCAAATTGGCATCTGGAGACTTCAAATGGCTCTAAAGAGGAAGATGCAGATATCAGGCATCTTTCTTCTGGCAGTCTTGTAAGTTGGTCCCCATGACATGCGCTCCACTGACTGATCTTGGRCAGTGCTATCGTCTGCTCTCTGGTGCGCTTAGSGTATTCCGCCAAAGTCTTCCATAGCGTCGACTTCACCTACTATTTCTTCAAGATGACAATGTGGAGTTTACCGGAGCTGGCTGTTGGCATCATTATCGCATGTCTACCTGTCTTTGGCAAGCTGGCGCAAAAGGTCAAAGAAAGCATATCGGTCGGATCTCTAGGCTTTTCCTTGTCCTCGCTCCTCAAATCCAGCATCTTCACCAGCCATAAAGATACCAATGATCAGTCACAGGAAAGCTCCCGGGAGTCTTTTGAGAAGTTTGSGTCTGCACCAAGGGAGGCGTTGAAGGCTTATAGGGAGATTCCCGACCATCACTTGGTGGATTCAAAGCCTCATGAAGTGTCCATCAGCAGCTTCAATGGTATCGAGGGACACGAGAGAGATCATTATATCATGCGGACGATTGACATCGAGGCACAGTCTGGGCCAAGAACTCATAGAGCTTCTTTTACGACCTAGCGTGTTTAAACCAATTCCCACTCACGGGGAGGTTAAAAGGAAGGGAATGAGGTGAGATTATTCAAATTTTCGTCCAGATGACGAAATGGCGACACCGTCAGCGCCCACAGCAGTTGRGATCTTCGATTCCGGGSCCCTCGCCACTCTATGCATCCTTCTCCTGCAGCGACCGWCCSCTTCTACATAAGGCGCAATTTACGAGGTCCGAAGTGCGACTTGATGCAATCCGTCTCTTTCGCAACGAGCGTGTTTGATGCTTCGCTACAGAATGCAGCCAAGACACGCGCAGCTGTCGATCTCGGGCGACGACTACTGAGAAAGTGCGAGTAGCGAAGAGATCAATTATGCTGGCGAAGGGTCACACTTCGCGCCGCACGATCGCAGAAATCATACATAAATCTATTTTACGCGCTAGGTGGTAGGAGGAGCAATGAGCATACGAGTCGAATGGATTTTCGATGACGTGGTGAATCAAAACACTMGGAACCGTTCCGCGACGCGTAGTTTGTTTCATCAATGTTTTGCTCCTATTCGAAGCCTTCTGCTACGTGCGAGCATGGATCGCTCTGTATGTGGGATGCCGCTCTATGGACTGTCCGGCGGATCCGTAAGGCGGACAGCCAAACAGCATCACAGCCCCTTCCAAGGCCGCCACAGCTGAACCAAGACTCATTTCTGATGGCTGCGGCAAAATCGCTGGGGRCCTTGCACAACGCTAGCATCGGGARCTGCGAATGAGACCATGGATTTCGCTCCGCCGCTCTAGTTCCAAGAACTAGACTGAACTAGAGGCTTGAGAAGCTGCGAATATTCGACTCCCTACACTCACTAGCAGATTCGATGCGGCGGARAATTYATCGATCGACTATGTTGCCAGATGCTGCACTGGGCTCAGTAATCGGAGCTGAGCTGGACCTGCATGATCACAGTCTTTACCGAGAGCGGAAGGTTCCAGACCCTTGAGTGAGGGGGCACTGGCTGACTCAAGCAGCCAACCAGAAATTGGTGTCTGCGGTCCACAACTGGAGCAAATCCTTCACACCAATAATAGCGGACGATCGCCAATCAACACGCCCGCTGTGCAGGTTTCACAATACCTCTTCTAAAAGTGCCACKCAATTCAAACGGCCGTAGTAAGAATGGCAATGTCGCGCCGCTCTCTCCAATCTCGGTACTCAAGCACGAGAATCGGGCAAATRTGTAAACTCCAAAAGCTTTCTCCCAAACCYGGAGGTTTCGTGCCGGCCATTCCGACCGTCCTTTTGAACAGCGCAGCAGAAGACAAGACAGTCGAGAASCTGAGGGCGCTGCGCTGTCACCAYTCATATAGAAGCYATCCGGTCGTCGAGCAGAGAAATGGTTTGTTATCTGCCTACAATGGCGTTGGATTCCMCGGAAATCAAAGAAGTCGACGAAGCTGTTGCTGTGATCGGGTTTGCCCTCAAATTCCCGGGCGATGCGGACTCGCCTGCTTCTTTCTGGTCGATGTTGGAGGATGGCAGGTCTGCCATGTCAGAATGGCCCAAGGACCGCCTAACGATGGACGCTTTCTATCATCGTGATAGTGCAGCAGCTGAAAGAGTGTGTATCATGTCTCCCCGACTTCTTCAAGTGCTCACTGTCTTGTCTTCTCAGGTCTTCGTACCGGGTGCCCATTTCCTGAAAGAAGACCCGAGTCTCTTTGACGCCCAATTCTTTGGGGTATCAGCATCCGAAGCCCAGGCGATGGATCCACAACATCGAATTTYACTCGAGACGACGTATCATGCTCTGGAGAATGGTAGGCATTGATCATAGGAGAACCTTGAGCTTCACTCATGTTGTCAACACAGCGGGACTCCCTCTGCAAGAAGTTTCTGGGTCCAGGACTGGGGTCTACACCGGCTCGATGGCTGCTGATTACCAAGATATTATCCGGAAGGACCTGGACCAGATGCCGACATACACCGCTACTGGCATTGCCGCAAGTATGATGGCGAACCGCCTAAGCTGGTTTTTCAACTTTACTGGTCCAAGTGTAAATATGGATTCAGCCTGCTCAAGCAGTCTTACTGCCTTAGACTTTGCAGTTCAGGGTCTGATGAACAAGGACTCCGATAYGGTCTGTTTTCACGCTCCTAAAGACTCACGTAGCTGACGAGTAGCGAAAGGCCGTCGTTGGAGGTGGCGGTATGATTCTTTCAGCGGAGTCTACCCTCAGCCTCATGAAGATGAATATGCTATCTCCAGATGGGAAATGCTTCAGCTTCGACGAAAGAGCAAAYGGATATTCTAGAGGAGAAGGTATCTCTGTYGTGATCATCAAACGTCTGCGTGACGCTTTGCGAGACGGTAACACGATCAGAGCAATCATCAGGGCTACTGGATCCAATCAGGACGGTCACACACCGGGTGTCACGCAGCCGAACAAGGACGCGCAAGCACTCCTTATAAAACAAACTTATGAGAAAGCTCGTCTCGATCTTGCGCCAACTCGATATTGCGAAGCTCATGGTGAGTTTCATTCTGCAAGTCCGCCAATCACTGATTGAATTGGTGTCAGGAACGGGCACCGCCTTRGGAGACCCAATCGAGGCCAATGCGATTGGCGCCGCTTTCAGAAGAGCTCGTGCTCCTTCGGATCCTCTCTATATGTAAAGACCCTCTCAAACCGTCTTCTAGAGCGCGCCTTTACTAACGTCAAGTCAGCGGTGCGGTTAAGTCCAACATTGGTCACCTCGAGGGTGGCAGCGGGCTCGCTGGACTCATCAAGGCTATCATGGTCTTAGAGAAAGGGCTGATTCCTCCCAATGCAAACTTCGCGTCATTGAACCGCAAGATTGACGCAGACTTCCTGAATCTCAAGGTGAGGGGCGCCCGTGGACGATCTCAGCACGGTTGGCTCGGGGCTGACCTGTGACAGTTTCCGACTCAGTTGATACCTTGGCCAGTACCGGGTCTGCGGAGAGCATCAGTCAACTCTTTCGGGTTCGGTGGATCCAATGCCCATGTGATACTTGACGATGCGTTTCATTTCCTACACTCCAGGGGCCTCAGTGCGAATCATTACACGAGACCCACTGCAGAGTCTGATATATTTGAGACCAATCAAATCAACGGCATGGGTAGCTCGGTGCATCCTGCATATCCAAAGGTCAACGGGTTCAAYCATTCCAGGCCGGAAACTAATGGAGAGCACCTCCACCACTATCACTGTCAAGCCGACTCCGCAAGAGAAGCGCTGGAGTTTCTACCAAAGTTRTTTGTGGTTTCTGCGGCGGATGAGAATGGAATCGGTCGCTTGGTAGATGTCTGGGAGGACTATCTTGCAAAGCGGCCAGCAAGCACCGCTGCCGAAGAGGTTGAACTGCTGGATGGACTTTCTGACAATATGAGTCGTCAACGTACCGCTTTAAGCTGGAGGTCATTTGTCATCGCTGACACCGCAAAAAGACTAGGTCAGATCAGAGCTCTGGTCTCCCGGCCAGTGCGAGCTGAGCAGGGTCAGAAGATCGCTTTCGTCTTCAACGGGCAAGGCACAGCGTACTGCCAGATGGGGCTGCCCTTATTGGCATATTCCGTATTCCGCCATAGCCTAGAGTCTTTTGACCTTGAGCTTGCAAAGCTAGGTTGCCAATGGTCGTTGCTTGGTAAGTTCAAAATGAAAATCCCTGATTGTAACCAAACTTCTAATGACTCTAGATATTCTGCAGCGAGACGATGTGGCTCATCTRGTGGAGGATCCCACCTACAGCCAGCCGCTCACYACTGCCATCCAAATAGCAATGTTTGAGCTTCTCGGAGATTTCAATATCAAGCCTGTCAAAGTTGCTGGGCACTCTTCGGGCGAGATTGCAGCAGCGTAAGTGAACACAAATGGAGTTGAAGTATCTCGTTGAATAGTAATTGGCAGATACGCGGCGTCAGGTCTGTCCTTGAGATCGGCTTGTCGGGTCTCTTATCATCGCGGACGACTCGCTGGCAGCTTGAGGCAGTCGGGCATATGTCCTGGAGCGATGATGTCCGTCGATCTCTCCGAAGAGGAAATGATCCCCCATCTKGAGGATTTTAAGAACTCATTGACAATTGCGTGCTTCAACAGCGACCGGAATGTTACCATCTCTGGTGATGAGACAGCCATAGATCTATTGAGAGCCAGACTTGGCGCACATGGTGTATCAGCCCAAAAGCTCAGGACTGGAGCTGCCTACCACTCGGGCCACATGCAAAAGATCGCTCTCGCATATGGCGAGTGCATCAAAGATCTGGACGGAAGGGGCCCTGGTCCGCGACAAGGTGTTACGATGTACTCCACCGTCACAGGGTCAGAAGTAGTGAAGAAAGACGTATTGAAAACACCGGAATACTGGGTCGAAAATCTGGTGCATTCTGTTCAGTACCTACGTGCTATCAGCCTAATGGTCTCCGACCGCATCGGTACCCAGAAGCTGGGTTCTCTAACACAAAAGCCTATAAATGCCCTTATAGAGATCGGTCCTCACCCTGCATTACAAAGACCAACACGCAGCATATTGGACAGTCTGAATCTCAAGACCAACATAAGGTATGACAATACGCTTCATCGAAAGTGCTCAGGKTTAGAAAGTCTACTTGAACTGTGTGGACGACTCTGGAGCTCTGGCCATCCCATCGCGCTAARCAAACCGAATCAGACGAAGATKCCGTTTGTGAGTCAAGGCCAGCTTCTTGCAGATCTGCCTCAATACCCTTTCAACCACGCGAATTCGTTCTGGCACGAGACTCCTCTGAGTAAGCACTCGCGCATACGCAACTCTYCTCGCCACGAGCTRCTCGGTACGCCAGTCGCAGAGTGGAACCCACTCGAGCCTAGGTGGCGCAAGATCTTCGACAGTTCCGAAACGCCATGGATTGAGGAGCATAAGGTGAATGGGAAATCCATCTATCCAGCCACAGGCATGGTTATCATGGCAATCGAAGGCGCGAAGCAATTGGCAGATCCCGGTCGTRCCATTTACGGCTTCCAGGTCRAAGATGCGACATTTTCGAGTCCCATACCTGTCGGTCTCTCAGATGCTAGTGAGGTCCACTTGTTCATGAGGTCGGTTTCCAGTAGGAAAAGCTCAGATGCACACGARTACCGCATCTGCACGCGGAAAGGTGATGAGTGGCAGGAAAATTCGCGAGGAGAGATCCAAGTTGAATACGCTAGGCCCGATAACGAAGTGACTAATCTTGAAAGCGACGTCAAGCATTCGTTGGGGATACAGCAGAGGCACGCTCAAGCGCTCAAGGCGTGCTCCCTCACCGTCGAAACAGAGAAGATGTATCAGCGTTTTCGATCAGATGGATTGGATTACGGTCCATCGTTCCAGACCCTAGATGAGATGGCTTGGGATGGTGGAGGTTGCTCCGTCGGAACGATCAAACCTTTCGAGTGGTCTCGCCAGCAGTCTCGGCATGATCGGCAGSCCCATGTTGTCCATCCCACTACGCTTGATGCTGCTGGACAGCTGATGTGGGTGGCCATGACAAAGGGTGCAACGCAGAAGGTCTTCGATGGCATAGCAGCCACACGCATCAGGAGAGCGTGGATWTCCGGTTCAGGATTGTCTTATCCGCAGACCACAAASCTTCGCGCATGCAGTRAGTGCCGCCTRAATGGTCTTCGGGGGACTGATACGTCCGCYATTGCTCTTGACGACAAAGGAGAGGTGAGGTTTGTCATCGAACATTTTGAAACCACTGCGATATCGGGGAACAATAGTACCACTGATGGTGGCCCTCCAAGGCAGATTTCTTACAGTATAGCCTGGAAGCCGGATGTCACTCTCATGAGCTCAGAGCAGGTATCGTCGTATTGCAAAACCATAAGCCCTGATGTACCKGTACCTTCAGCCTTCTCCCGTGRTCTTGAGCAGGTGCTCTATCACTTTGCCGAACAAGCCTTGGAGAGTACCAGAGACGTGGACAGAAGCAAATTGTTGCCCCATATGCAAAAATAYATTGTCTGGCTGGACACTCGAGTGAAAGAATTCAGGTCCACACCAGTCGGCGGTGCAGCTCCTGACTCGATTCACMATCAAGAGATAGAGTCGGCTATCGATCGTGTACAAAACGCAAACCCTGAGGGGAAATTGTTCGCGACAATTGGTCGCAACCTTGAGGCAATCATYCGCGCCAACACCAGTCCACTGGAACTCATGTTTCAAGGAGGTCTTGTCAATGATTTCTACAAGGACGTGTGTGATAAGATCTCCAGCTGCAGGCAGATGCAAGTCTACATTGATCTTCTTGCGCACAAGAATCCATCCATGACAGTCCTAGAAATTGGGGCAGGAACTGGATCMRTGAGCGGACATGTTGTCGAAGCTCTCTGCACKGAATMTTCTGCTTCGGACGGCATCGCAAGATTCGCGCGATATGACTACACTGACATATCAGAGAGTTTTTTCGAGCAAGCACGGGAGCGATTCCAGTTGTTCAAGTCGAAGATGCAATTCAGGATGTTGAATATAGAGCAAGATATCATCGACCAGGGATACAAAGAAGGGGAGTATGATCTCATTATTGCGGCATGGGTGCTTCATGCGACTCGAGACTTATCTGCAACGGTACGAAACGTGCGAAAGCTACTAAAGCCAGGAGGTAAGCTAGTCCTGGTGGAGATCACCAGACCCGATAGATTTCGATGCGGTGTGGCCTTTGGGACTTTGCCTGGGTGGTGGCTGAGTGTCGAAGACTTTCGGCAGTCGGGTCCCTGTATATCACATGAGGATTGGCGCCATGTCCTGATGGCTGAAGGTTTCTCTGGAGTCGACGTGTTTCTCCCGGATTACCAGGATGAGGAGTACCATGAGCACGCTGTGCTGGTTGCAACAGCTGTGGGGAAAACCTCGCTCGAAAAGCACACATCTGAAGTTGCGTGCGTAGTCGATGATAAATCTGCCTTACCATCTGGTCTGATCAACCAACTCAAGTCTCTTGGAGGATCTAAAGAAAGCATTGATCTGGATGTGATTTCAATCTCTGATATCGAGACAGTCACTTGGTCCAAGTACAATACCACGATATTCATCCCTGGAGTGGCGAAAGACGAGATTCTGTACAGCCTCGACGAAAAGCTTTTCCGAAACTTGCAAAGGATGATCAGCGATGTGCATGACTTGGTCTGGGTGACAAGCAACCGGGTGCATTCGCCAGAATATCCCTTGGCGTGCATGGTCAATGGCTTCGCGCGCGTGCTATGCTCTGAAAGAAGTGATCTTTCCTTCACAAGCCTTTCACTCGAGAGCTTAGCAAATAGTGATGACTGGACTCACAGCCTCGCCAACATCCTGAAATTTCGTCAGCCTGAGGTTGGATCCATGCAGGAAGTTGAATTCGCCGAGCAAGGTGGGCATGTTGAGATCGACAGGATAGTGCAATCGCGCAATTTGGACCGGAAGATCCACAATGTAAGCAGACAAACGGTAATCAGGAAGGAGCTTCAAGGTTGTTCCCCAATGGCTATCATGGTTGCGAACCCTGGTTCTCTTGACTCGTTACATTTCGTTCCAGATCCTATGCCTTCAATGGAGTTAGGCCCGGAAGAGGTGGAGATCGATGTGCAAGCTGTGGGGATCAACTTTCGTGATTTGATGGTCATCCTTGGTAGATATGCTGCGAACGCTATCGGACTCGAATGCTCAGGTATTGTCACTCGCGTTGGATCGAAATGCGTTAAGCTTCAAGAGGGAGACCGTGTTTGCGCTGCTACCCTCGGCTGCCTTGCAACCCGAGCTCGATGCAACTTTCGACTGGCTGCAAAGATTCCAGACAATATGACGTTTCCCCAGGCAGCATCCCTTCCTATCACAGGCATCACATCGCATTATTCGYTAAGGGTCYTGGCCAACTTGCAACGCGATGACACGGTTCTCATTCATTCGGCAGCCGGCGGAGTCGGACAGACGGCCATACAGATGGCACAGACAATTGGATCTGAAATATTTGCAACAGTCAGCTCAAAAGAGAAAATGGAGCTGCTTATGGACGTCTACAACATTCCTGCTGATCACATATACTATAGCCGAGATACTTCCTTCGCAAATAGCCTCATGCAAAGGACGCAAAACCGTGGTGTGGACGTCGTACTCAACTCGTTATCTGGAGACGCGCTGGTCGCTTCTTGGGAATGCGTTGCCCCCTTCGGCCGCTTTGTTGAGATCGGGAAAGCAGACATTGAAGCTAACTCAAAACTACCCATGTCTGCATTTGCTAAGAACGTTTCGTTCGCTGCCGTCGAGATGCAGAGTATCATTGAAACCCGACCAGATATCATCGAGAAATCCCTAGGAGCTATCCTTGAAGAATATGCCAGTAGTGATTTGAGATTAGCTTCTCCGACACTCGAATACGGAGTATCTGACATCGAAACGCCGTTGCGCCTGATGCAGAGTGGCAAGAACACTGGTAAGATGGTGCTTCGACTCGACCCAGCCGAATCGGTATCGGTAAGCAARATATTTGTGAGACTATTACAGACTGGGACAAGTGACTAATTGTCCAACTACAGGTGGTCAGCGAGTACGAGCCTTCTTACACCTTCGATCCAAATGCGTCGTACTTGATCGCCGGAGGTTTAGGTGGTCTCGGACGAAGTGCGGCCCAGTGGATGGCGTCGAGGGGTGCGAAGCATTTGATTCTCCTCTCCCGATCAGGCACGCGGGCAGAAGCTGCCAAAAGCCTCGTTGCGAAACTTCAAGCCATGGGTGTCAAGGTAGCCACACCTCAGTGCGATGTGGCCTCCTCAGACTCTCTATCGTCAGCGCTTTTGGAGTGTAGCAGCTCCATGCCTCGCATCAAAGGCTGCCTCCAAGCTACCATGGTGCTAAGAGACGCAATCTTTGACAATATGTCCTTTGAAGCTTGGACAGCTTCTATCAGATCCAAAGTTGACAGCTCACGTAATCTTCATGAGGCAATTTCGGAGCATCTCGACTTTTACATTATGCTGTCCTCCGCAGCCGCCATAGTAGGGTCACCAAGCCAGGCGAACTACGCCGCGGGCAATACGTATCAAGCCGGCCTTGCGCAGTATCGTCGCAGCCAAGGCTTGAAAGCCACATGCATCTATTTGGGATGGATGGGCGATGTGGGCATTGTGGCGGAAACGGAAAGGTACACGAGAGGCTTAGAAGCAGCTGCAGACAAAGCCATCATCACAGAGAAAGAGTATTGGGCATTACTAGAAACCTATTGCGACCCCGATCTGAATTGCGCCCGCAGTGGAATTCCAGAGGACCCCGTCATCGGTCTGATYACACCTGCTCAATTTCGAGCCCGGGGGATGGATCCCCCAGTTTGGGCCGAACGATCCCTCTTTGCTAATCTAACTCAGATGGGGGCGCCAGAGGATGCAGCATTGCAGGTGGCWGMAGGTGGTCAARAGGTCGAGATCGATTTTGCRGCTGCTTTCGCCAAAGCCGGCTCGGCGGACGAAGCCAAAGCGGCCGCGGTCGAAGGGCTGATAAGCAGGCTCTCCAGGGCGGTGTCCGTGCCGATAAGCGAYATTGATCCGAAGASACCGCTACATGTTTACGGCGTTGACTCGCTGCTGGCGGTGGAGTTGAGAAATTGGTTCGCAAAATTGTGGAAGGCAGATATTGGCGTCTTTGACATCACGGGGCAGGGAAGTGTCGCTGACTTGGGCAACATGCTCGCGCAGAAGAGTGAATTGAGGAGGAGAGCCGGGGACCACGAGAAGTCTGGATAAATTCATCGAGTGTTGGGGCCTCTCAACTTCAAATGGCGTTCCATATCCGATGGTGCAAGCTTTCGCTTTAGAGCTCGGAGGATATCCCACGGATGTGCTTCTGTATATTGTAGGTAGACCCCATTCGCGACAGTGATGGTGCTGTAGATGAAGTCGATGATCTTCGTTAAACCCTCCTGTTGTTTACTCCACTCTCTCTCYTCAATCTTATACATCATTATACTAATTTTGCTTTCCTGGTAGAGTTCCTTCGCTTGTTCTGCTGTTGCAGCTTGTAGTACGAGACGAGCAGGTTTCACTGGTTTTGAAAGAAACTCTGGTTTGGCAGCTTTGTCCGGGTTGACCAGGTCCCAGACGTGATAGCAGCTGGCCTTCATACGGACAATAGAGATCCATAGATCCCAGTCTTTCGAGGTTGCCAGCCTAACGTTTGCCATGCTCATTTTGATGGTCGGAATAGTTCCAGGGAGAAWTTCTCGAGGTACGCGTGCTCCTTTTGTTGTCAATTGTGTTACTGGCTGTTGTGAATATCTTTTGGGATTAACGAATGATMACATAGACTTGTATACTGCCGCCGAGCTCATATTGGTTGAACGCGCGTTGTGAGGAATGGATGCATTGATGCTGCAAAAAATAGGAGGGAAAATATCAAAGATTTGAAGAACCCACAAGTGTCAAGATCTGCGCTGGCCGACGATGGATTACGCTCATCAAAGCCTAGTACCATGAGAAACGGTGAATTGAGACTGAGCTTGTGTGTGTCATGCAGGTCGGCAACACCGGTATCAGAAGTAATTTCGTCATGGCACTTAGGCTCTGCAACACAWTGTGCGCATCCATCTGCTCCCGTCTAATTTCATTTGTGTTCGAAAAGCGTGTACTTTACAGAAGTATCGGCAATGAGCGTGTTCATGCTGTGGCGTCATCGACTGTCACTGAAACTTTGGAGCTCGATGAGGACTCAAAGCTATGGAGCCCATGAAGCTTGACGACCCACTCGCAACTTTCTTGTTCCCGAGGGCTTTTGCTGCAT
>MSTJ01000216.1:0-25704 GCA_001956345.1 Ramalina peruviana | reverse complement strand
GGCGGAGAGGTCGCCGTCCATTTTGTTGGGAGGGATTGGTAGGTAGGGTGGGTGGAGAAAGGCTATGTAGTAGATTTTGAGGTTGATTGTGGCGTATGAAAGGAGTCGTGRGATGGACTTTCTATTGTGTTTTCTTGGAGCGCGGAGGGGGCCGATTTCGCAGGGAAAATCTCACGCTAAAATGATGTTCACCAATGGTCTGCATACTGAGAATTTGAACATGGGGAGGGACATCATGATTCACTGACGTTCTCTAGATACTGCCTCGCTGTACAACTATGCTTGGCAATATAAAATGTTTCCCCTAGACGCTATCATAGCCACCTCCTATCCAACTCCTCCACACGCTGTGCATTGTCCAAGCCAAACATCCCAGCACAGATTTCGTTTCGGAGGAAAAGGGGCAGCTTCAAATCAGCCAAAGCAGCTGCCACGAAAGTCCGTCAAGCTCGCCGAGATACTGCTCGGGTTCCATCCAAGCAAATGAGCCCACAATCGTAATGTAAGAAAGAGAGAGAAATAGGAGATACGACGCTAATTTATGCCAAAATATGTGATTTTTCATTAGAAGGCGTGACGGTTCATTAATGGTGAAGTTGTCGTTGATGACGATAGATGAGACATCTATTCCGAGAGTGTGCCGTTGGGATGGGACAGGCCATACTGGAAGCTTGGGAAGAGTAGTAGTAATCGGTCGGTCGGCACCTTGTGGGGAATCAGGGTAATACAATAGACGAGCGGCATCACTGGAATCCAGACAAGAGATAGCCCTGACCTTAGGACTGCTGGATTTCCTTGCTTTTGTTTCGAATGCCATCGTCGCTCAGACTTGCCATCCAGAGACAGCGCTCCAGAGCCCCCTCAACAGGCTTGAAGTTGTATTTTGCACTGGCATCGATGAGTCGCAGGAGCGATTTGACAATTGTTGCCGTGGTCCGGTATCGTTCGAAGTTGATCAAGGGCTCTGCATCACGTGTGCTCGCTATCACCGATGGCTTTTGAGCGTTGTATGTCAAATCATGCAGGAACAGAGCTGGCATCAATGTCAGCTGATCCCCTCCGCGTAACATCACTAGATCACACTTACCAACGACCGGAATGCATCCGTCCTCCAGATTGGAAGCTTCCATCTCAGCCCGGAGATTGTGGAAATTCCTCAGCGGGGAGACCAAGGATTCCATTTCCTTCATGGCCGCTCGTTCAGCCTCGGGCACCAGCGACCAGGTCTTTGTCAGCCGAGTACAGTCAATCGAGGTCAAGGCCAACGTGAATTGTAGCAGCGTTGCATAGTTGCAGTACTTCCTGCAGTACTGAGCAATCCGAATGTACTTCATCAGCGTCATTGCTCGCTCCTCGACATTGTGCGTCAGAACGACCTCGGATATGGCCCATTTGACGACGACGTTGAAACGAGCGGTGACGAGATCGATCCCGTTGGGTTCGGAATAGCGAAGGTATTCCACCCAATTCAACGCTGGAGGGGATGTCTGTTGCCACTTCAGATCAATGAGATCTTGCCAATTGATCTCACTCAGCGCGTCCCGTTCGATCAGCGTGAATTGCTGGGCCAGGATCTCGGCGTCGAAGGCAAGCACAAAGGGCATATGTCGCCGTGTCGGGAACCGATGCATCTTGTTCGCGAACGGCTGTAGAACGGCGCCATCCACCTGGTCAGGCGTACGTCCCTTCGTATAGTCGCCAATCTTATGGACCGGTGGGGATGGCTCCGGCGTGGGAGGCTTTCGTTGGTTCTGCATCCGGAGTGCTTCCGACGAGAGGGCCATGGCGTTTTCCTTGGTCATCGGAGGCGAAGGGAGGTAGCCAGGAGCATAAGCCGCATTCGACGGCACAGATCTCGCAATCGAAGGTGCTTGCATGCTCCGCGCGGCTGCAGAACCATATGCATCATCCAGAAGGCTTTCCGTCTCCAGCTCTCCATCAGACAGGTCAGAATCCAGGTCGCTCAAGAATTCGTCCTCATCCAAGAGAAAAGAGTCAGTCGTCATGGTCGGAACCGATGATCTATATCGACCCCTTCGAACCCGAGTGCTGCTGTCCAAATCAGACGTACGGCCAGAAATGATCGACCCTTCAGGCTGATAAGGATCATGTGGGTTGAACAGAGGCTTCGGCATCGTCGTGGTGGTTTGGTCCAAGGCGGTCGGCTCCCTATATTGAGCCGCTGTTAGGGGTGCTCCCCTCTCCACGAGAGGCGTTGAGTCATAGGAAGCTTCCGAGGTAGGATAGAGATTTGGAGCATTTTGGTTGGGCCCGTTCTGATGTATGGTATTTGACTGACCATTGGCAGGAGGTGGGCTAAGGCCGGACGGAGAGGGCAGCTTAGCGGTTCCCTCATTCGCATGATCCCTGGAAGTCGGTGTCGTTGATGGCGTGGTGTGTGGCTTGGAGAAGTCTGTGGTCGTGGTACCCTCGGAAGAACCGATTGGACTCTTCCTGTATTTTCCCTCCAGCTTTAGCAGGGTTGCTTCATAGTCTCCTTCCGCGTCATCCGGTATCTGCGCAAATCCTGCCACCGCAAGCTCGAATGATCGACGGAGGTCCTTGCGGGAGGAGTGAGAATTAACCAGCGAGAGGGACTTTCGAGGCACAGGAGTCGATCCTCGAGATCGGATCGTGCTTTGGCTGAAAGAAGGTATATTGGTTGCGTTGGGCGCGACGCGTTTGAGGAACGTGGCAGAATCATGCATCGAGTCGGTGTATGTAGTGATCGATCCAGTCGACGCTGGCCTTGGAATCGGCTGCATATCATGAACATTCTGATTCGCACGAAGATCGCCGCCTGGACGCCTTCTCAGCATTGGTCCAGGTTGGTTCCTCGAGCTCTCGCCTGCATCGTCATCCAACGCTCTGTCCTGGCCGGGATCAGGCCCACTAGTCCTCAAACCACTTTGATAGGAGGCAAATTTGCGGAGTGAGTCCGAGCGAGAACGAGTCGACCGATGGGATTTGCCAGTGTTAAACGATGGCCTTGTCTGCGAGGCTGAGTGGATTTGTTGTGGGCTAGTCGGTCCATTATGGCTCTGTTGCGCGGCGTCCGGTCGGATGATTCCAGGTAGCAAATCTGAGGGGGATGCTTGACCGTTTATCTGAGGGTTGGACTTCGTCCGAGTGAATGCTGCAGCGTCTACAGGCGCAAAGGCCGCAGGAGCTTTGCCGGTGCCGTTGGCCAGAGTGACAGGGACTTCAGCTAGACCAGTGGAGTCGTCGCGCCCAGACGGTCTACTAAAGGTAGCAGGTATCTCTGGCACAGGCGGCTCAAAACTGGTGTCATCGACAATCACGATCGATCGACTGCCAGTCGTGACGCCGCTATGGTTCCTCTGTAGTGCCTCTCTTTGTGGAACGGGCAGGTTCTGCCAGGACCGCGATAGTGGCTCCTGCTCTTCGTCGAGCGATTCTTTACTCGTCTTCGCCGAGAGCCTCCTTGTCTCTTGGCTCATCGCCCGCTCGAACATTTCGGTCACATCTGCGCACAGGAGGTCGATGCGGGCATTCTTTTTCAAGGCCTCGAGCTGATGATGCTGATCGCCGTAGCCCTCGATCTTGAAAGCAATGTGCATGGGCAGACCTGCATCCAGGAACGGTGGAGAGGACATGGTGGTCGGCGTGGTGGAGCTGGAGCCCTGCTTGCTACCCCAGGCGCGGCGAATATTGCCCAGGACATGTCTGAGGCCAGGACTGGTGGGCCTGGCTGAGTAGCTTTTGCTAGGCAGACCAGGGTACTGGTCAGCCTGTTTCAAGGACGACCCGGAACCATGCGGAGTCAAATTGTCGATGAAGGGTGAGCCAGGAGGGAAGGCACTGCCACGGACCAGACTGCCTGCAAATGGAACGCTCATTTCCACAAAGTCGCTCGTCTTGCCCTCCTGAATCGCCCCAAGGGAAGTGCGCTTGTCTCGCAGCGCATCCGAGAAGCTCCCACTTCGGTTATGATCAGGCTTGGAGCGGCTCATCTTCTCTTTCGATTGCGCCATGGGGGTGTGGCAGACTCTCCGAGCAGGTGCAGCTGGAGCTGCTGAGGGCACCGGATGGGGGCCGACGTTCCTACCAGTTTGGTTCACCAGGGGTTTGAATGTCTTGCCGGGGACCGAGCATGACGTGGCCTGGACGGTACTTTGTTCACTCAAGAGGGAATGCGGGTGGTTCGAGGACAGGCTCGAGGCTTGCTTGGCCTTATCTTCGACCTCAGCCTCAATGACGCTGTCCATCCAATTGTGAAGCGCCGCCACGGACTTCTCCTGGTCCAATTGGTGGTTTTTCGCAAGCTGAGCCAAAAGGTCGTTGGGATGGGTGAGTTGGCTGTCACGACTGCCGACAACGCCGCCAGGGACAATATCCTCGTCAATCCGTTCGTCGCTTTCGTCGATCATGGTGTCCCAGTAGACTGCACAGCGACCGTTCCAACATTTCTTAAGATCAAGGATGAGCTTGAGGTCGCTTGCATCGTGGCCTGCCAGGCGACACTGGCGTGTCAACGAATTCAGATGATCACAGAACTTGACGCGCAAGTCTCGGTCCACCACAAAGTCATACGGGAAGTAGTTCAGAATCCAGTGTCGAATGGCGGCAAAAGATCGCACCCTCACGACACGACCATAGTCGCTCAATTGGTTGATCGCCCACTCGAACCGAGACAGTAGGTATTCCAGGAGGTCATTGATGGACAAGTAAGCGCGGACGGTCAGGAAGAAGTCGGAGATGAGATCATAGTCCAAAAAGGCGGGAGAGGTAATCTGAGCAATGAGTCGAGCGGGTGACGCGGCTGATATGTCTTTCCAGGTTCTTCCATATCGCACTATTGAAGCGTCATCCAGGTTCGCCGATATGGCGTCGTAGATGCCCGGACCGATTGGTTCCCTGGCTTTGTGGAAGACAGGAGCAATAGTGGTGATGGGCATCCGCATCGGCACACCTTTATTCGGGGATGGCTGCGGGTTGGATTGAGACTGCATCCTTGAAATGGCGGCATGTACGTCCATTCCGGGCGGGGCGGGGAAAAGACTGTCATATTCTGGATTCGAGTGCCCCGAGGACTCGACATCTGCGGAGCTCGACGTTCTTGAATAGACAGTGCTGTGGAGAAAGGCAGTCCCCCTCTGGCTGAACCTGGGAGTGCCCAGCCGATAATGGGGGATTGGAACTTCTAGCGTAGGCATCAGAGACTCGTCGGGTACTTGTGCGTCTTCATTCGGTCTCTTGATGACGACCTTGTATGCCCCATTCTCTCCATTTCCGTCAGCACTAATGGTAGACATTGAGTCGCTTCGTTTCCTGTTGGTCGAATCTGGCAATGGGTCCTTTGGATCTATCGATCGAGCCCTTGCATGCCTGGTTGGTGTCCTCGATGCCTGCGTATCAGACCATCTCTTTTTCTCATGCGAACTCTCCAGGTCGGAATCCATCGATTGTTTACGGGGTGTTCCGAACGGGTGGGAAGATGGTGGTGGCTGATGAGCCGGCGACGTCTTGGCGGTAGGTCTGAAAGTGGCGATGTCAGTGATGCAGGTTCATCGAGGACGTAACCGCGAGTGCAAGATGAAGCTAGCTGATTGTGACATACCGAAGATAGATCTTTCCATTCCCGCCCACATTTGCGACCGCAAAGCTTCGTCCTTCACGAGTCGAGCTGTTCAAATCAGGCGTGTCCGGGTTGTTTCTCTTGATGGAGCGTTGTCTCAAGACTTCGTTGCTATTCTTGACGTGTTTCAGTGAATTCTGGCGGCCTCTTTTCTGGACCTTTGTCGGCGGCGATCGCCGAGTGATGCCCTCCTCGAGATCGTAGCGGGCAGTAGAGGTATTCTCATTTCCACCTGCATGAAGAATGGAAGGTAAATCCAGACGATCTTCTCTCCACGCTCTTTGAAGAGGATTTGATGATTGAGTACCAGGTTGAACAGGGCGAGGCACTCCAGTCGTTGACGCCATGTTGGCAGGAAGCGAGGCAGCGGCACCGGGCGGATGATGATTGATATCAGGGAGGAGGAATGTCTAGGTTGTTTGGAATGTCATGATGTTCCACGCAGGTGGGGTTGTAGGATGCTGAAGCACCTCAAGGGGCGTCGCTTCCTGGCTTCGTAATGAGCATGTCTGGGTCGGCAATCAGAAGCAAGGTACAAACCTACCAGGCTTCCAAGATCTACCTATCAACGGCAGTCATGTCCAGGGGATGATGTGAGGACGCGAAAGGGTGTATAGACAATATCGAGATACGTCAGAGGAGCCTGCGAATGATGCAAATTGGGGAGAAAAGGCTGAAGAAAGTTGATGATGATCGCAATAATTCGATTGTTCGAGAGTCAAGGTGGATGTCGCTGTCAATCAGTTTCGGGAAGGAGGGGTGGGAAATGGACTTGGCACGCTAAGGGATTCAAAGTTGCTTTTGTTTTTCTCCAATCAGGCCGCTTATTCACGATATTCCATCGGCAGCAACCTCGTAATCTGTGAATCACAAATAATACTGCGTGAAATTCACTAATTCATCCTTGGTCGTCAACAGCGAATTCGATTGCCCTTCCCTTGTCACGTTGAACGGTATCCGGCCATACTTTTGCATCAATTACCGTTGCAGTACCCAGGTTCCACCCCGACTCCACCTGCCCGTGACCTTTGGAACTATCAGTCTATGACCCGCATTCAATGTGAAAAGCGCAAAAGGAGCAAGTTCAACCGCAAGTGCACGATGGGCAGCACAAAATAATTGCTTAGGCCTCCTCCATCAGGATTCCATAATCAGTTAATCACTCATCAGCCCAGCGCCCAGGCCAGAAATAATAAGGAAATCTTAAAAGTACAGATAGACTAAGGAGCCGGGCCTGCATCTTCCGACCCTCAGCTGGCACCGTTGGCTAGCTATGATAGGTAATGCGTGAATTGCTCGCTTACTGCTAATCAACTTTCTCCGCCAATCATTACTTCTTACGAGGCCTGCACCAGATGACGCCAACTAGATTGACCAAAAGCGGCACACGGGCTGCCCCCTGCCCGTCGTAACTTGCCGTTGGGCCCAGACTGCTGGGTCTGGCCTTTTGGTAGGGGCGCGCCTTATGAGAGTTCCTGGCGCAACTTTTGACCATCACTGACATCAGGACGAACATGCTTTCAGTTTCACCTCCATTTCGACCATGGATCAGGAAAAAAGGTAGAATGAATCTGACGGCAGATGACATGGCAAAGTCGGTGGCGAACACGTGGACTGATGCATAACCAAGCACCAATTTCCTCCAGCAACCGCTGACTCACGGACGTCAACCATGAATCCGTGGAGCATTGCCCGTGCACTGGAACCATAAGAGAGACCAAGGGTCTCCCACACAGAATCACGGCCATGTCGTCGCAATTCGAGTGACGACAAAGGATACGACAAATGGCTTTGCTAGCTCTGTGGATATTCCTATCCTGATATTCGCGTAGTCTGTGTGCATCAGAAGCGAAACCCCCAATGTTTTGCCACAAGACCGTTTCCGCCAGATAATTGACCGTTGTTCAGTCACATGCCCAGTCCATCACCACATGTTGTCTCCTATTCTGCGTCAGCATCAAGCCAGGTCCGCGCCATCGTGGACCGATGTGCTCGTCGTCTGGTTTACTGACGGAAGCTCAAGAAAGCCATCCGGTGGTTCCCACAGGGGATCAAATGTTATCTCCATCACCGAAAGCAGCTGTCCAGGCTCAGCGGTCCGTGATATTTCAACCTGAATTGGCCTGTACCACGACATCGGCCCCGGCAATGGGAACACATTCTCAAGGAATTCATGCAGATGCCCGATCACGTGCCACATTGCCGCTGCCTCGTCCACGTACCTGGCATATGGGGCGATTGGCGTGATTTCAAGGTCATAACCATACGATTCCACATACCATGGATCCTCAGCTAACTCCTGGGGAGGCCCATCCTGAAGAAGGCGTTGGCGCCATTCCCTTAGGCAATCTACAAGGCTTTCCTCGTTCACGGCCCCTGGCTTGGGATTGGGGCTTCTGCTGACTTTCGGCAACCATATGGGATTATTCACACCGAGCTTGTCTGTGAAGACCAGATGTGTTCCAGTTTGGGAGTCATCGACCGAGAAGGGGAAAAACCCGAGTGAGGTGTTGTTCAACAAAGTTGCGTTCAGAGTTTTCGGTGTTCCTACGGATGCAGGGAGACTGATCGAGGTGCCTGTTACGCCAGGATTGCGGCCTCTTCTCCGTCGCGATTTAGCTACTTGTACCGTGCCATCGGGAGGTATCATCGCAGTCCTCGTCTGATTGAGTGATGTGCCTGCGAGTGATTGCGGTTGCCAGTCGGGCTCATACCATATGCGCATCTCCCCAAGCAGCCGCACAGACCCCATTGCAGGTGATGACAATATCCGGATCTTCAGCGGTCTATAACCCCAGTCCGGGTCACGATCTGGATCGAGAAAGTGATTGAGATTCCGCGACACGGCATTCAATGCTGCGATCTCATCCTTTCGTTTGGGGAACGGTCTGCGAACAGTTATGGCAAGCCAAAAACCATAGGAGCTGGTATATATTCCGTTCTTATCCGGGCCTGTCGGTTCTCCCTCTCCGCCAATCAGACCGCGCCAAAGCTCGAGACATCGTTCGAAGCTCTCATGGTTCTCTAAGCGCCACTCTGTTCTAGGGTCGTAACTGATCTTGGGAATCCATCTGCGGTCAGGGTCACTGGCACTGAAGATATCGGCTATAATGAAACGAGTTCCTGTCGCGGGATCGTCAATGATGACGGGTCTGAATTGTAGCGAGCTGGTGTTCACAAGGTTCGGTTGTCCCACTGTAGATGCAGCATTGCATATGGTAGAAAATATCAATAGCCAGCCAATCATTGCTACCGATCCAAGAAGCCTCATTGCCAGTACCAAAATACGCTCCTCTTAACTTCCTATCATCCCAGAAGAACTGGCAACGCGGCGCTTTATTACAACAGCTCAACATTGGACGTGGAACCCCCAAAGGTTTACCTCCATGACTTCTCGCGCAAAACCGCCCTTCGGAGAATATGCTCACCATATGCTCACCATTCATACGCTCCATAGCCAAACCGCTAATGATAGTGGTACAAGACATCTTGAGAGGTCTGAAAGACCAGAACTACTCCTCTGCGTTTATAGTAACTCTTGCGGCTAATAAATGCGCGGGGGCCGGGCAACTGGGAGACTGGCGATGTCATGCAGCACTCCATGATTCGCGTCAACAGCAGCCTCATTATGGAAGAGTGATAAGGAGATGAGCATATTGCAACATCATATTTCAGGGCGCGTCGGAACGCGAACCTGATTCGTTCGGAGTGACCTGCTGAGGCCGCAAATCACGCCAAATTGGGCCGCTTGCTTCGAGATATCGCCCAGGAAGCCAAGGAAACACTGGCCGCCAAACCAAACTCTGTTCGTTGTCTCAGTTTCTTGCCTTTGATCGCGAGTTTCGCTTCATTACAAATTGGAGACAAATTGATCAAAAATTGTTTGGCGGAAGGATGGCGCCAGGGCTGCGAAGATATTCTGAGTCTCTGATTCACATTTGTCCCCAGTCAGGTGAATGAGAGCATGCTAAGATAGCTATGCTCGTAGAGCCTCTTCCCCACGCTCGGGGCGCTGGTGACGGCGGTGAGTATGCTTTTCACGACTGCGACTCCGATGCCTTCGATGATGTGATTTGCCGCCAGACTCATGTTTTCTTTTGCCATCAAGACTGAAATCCTCGAGCTCCTCTTCTTCCCGAGCCCTCCTCTTCCTCCTGCATCGCTCTCGTCTCCTCTCCTCATCATCTTTCGACCCCCCAACCTCCGCCGCCCTCTCCCGCTTCCACGTATCTCTCTCCTTTTCAACCGCCCGAACGCCGGCAACACCCCTCTTGATAGCCGCCAACGGATCATCTTTCTCCACTCTCCCCCTTTCTCTTTCCCTCCGTCTCGGGTCCTCATTGCCCCAGACATCCTTGCCCAACACCACGTTCCTCTCCTCCCCATCCCCATCGCCGCCCCGGCCGCCACCGCCGTCAAAATACCATGGTCTCTGCCCAATCTTCTCCTTGAACCCCGCGGCGTTGGAGAAACGCATGGTATACTGATCTTCCATCTCCTTCTCCTTCCTCTTCTTCTCCTTCTCCACCTCAGCATTCTTCCCACTTCGTTTGCCCGCAGCCTTGAGGACGGCTTTCTCCTCTTCGGTGAAGAGGTTGATATGGCCCCTTTTATCCAGGATATCAACATCACCCTCGTTGCCCTTCAGGACTTTCAATTCATTTCTTTCGCGAGATTTGTGGTTGTCGGTAGCGGCGTACCGCATCTCCATCTCCGTATCGTCTTCGCCGCGCAGCTTCCTCCTCTTCTTTTCCCTACCATCCCCTCTACCATCACCCCTCTCACCCCCTCTTCCACCTTCCCCGCCCCTTCCATTATTACCATCCTCCCTCTCTCCTCTCGTAGCATCAGAAGAAGCAGCAATCAAAGGCAGAGGCGACTCCCCCCTTAAGATGGCCATTCGTCTCGCAGCATCTTCCTCCTGCATGCGCTGCTCCTCGGCCTCCACACGTGCAGCGGCAGCAGCCTCATCGCGCTTCACTCGGGCGATGTTGTCGGCGTTGTAGACGTTCCATGATTTCTTGGGGAGGAGGTGGAGGGGCATGATCGAAGAGGGTGGAGCACGGAGAGGGCGATGAGGGGTGGAGCGTTGAGAGCTAAGAAAGGAGGTGTGGCGACGCCTAGTGAGAAGATGAAGGCAAGAAAATATCGAAATAGGTCAAACTCGCTTCCTGATCATTCTGGTAGCACACACACAGAGAAAGAGAGAGAGAGATAGAGAGAGAGAAATAAGAGAGAGAGAGAGCTCAGACGTAAATGCAAATGCCAAGCCTCTCGAAAGTGAATGTCCCGGCGTTACAATTTGCCGGCGGAGCAGCCTCATGCTCTCCCACGGTCCCACCACGATGGCACCCCTATCTCTGCCGAACTCAACCGAACGGGGGGGCGCTCGGTCCGCCCATCACTAATTTTCTAGCCGCAGACCCGCTTTTTCCCCACACCTGTGTTTACTTATATCCTTCCCCCCGATGCGTTTCCTTCCCCTTCATTTCTCTTGCTCTTTGGACAGCCCACACTTCCTTACCCGTCGACGTATCACGGGTAAGGAGGGGCTGTCCCCTGTATCAAAGGGCATTTTGTCAATGCCAATCGCATCGACATCAACCAATTTCTTCGAATTCAACGATAACCTCGGAAGGTCTCTCGTCTATTCCGCCTCTTACTCTGGATGAGGTTCAATTTGCAATTATTATTGGGAGTTCTCGAGATTCGCTAAATAGAAATGGTCTCTTGCCCAACGGATGGAAGTTTACGGTCCTCCAGGAACCAAATGGATTTGTCTCGCTAATCGTACTGGATAGATAGGATCTACTTTGATCATAACGCTCGTCCCAGGTTCAAAGAATGGAAGCGATATCATCTCCCATTACAGTCTTGAAAGAGCAGGCCGATTTCTTACGATACCTTCCATCAGTACGAGTCATCCTCTGTCTGATACATCACGCCCGCTTTTGTCGGGACACTCTCTATGCACACTTAGGATCGGATATCATCACGATCAATCCAACTCTGGTAACCACATTGGGAATGATACAGAACCCAGTCAAGAAGCTGGGTGTGAAGCAAATGACAATGACGGTCGCAAGCGGTGATGTGACGGTACTTCGCAATTGTACCTGAAAGGCAACGACTTTCTGCTCCTCCTGTGTCTCTTCTTCCGTCTTTCCCTCCAAGAAAGAAGAGGAACCAAGGATACCGGGTATTTGAAACCCTAACCCAGACCGTCCTCTTCACCGCAGTCGACCAACTCGACCTTTGCCAGAAAGAGAAGGAGTTTCCATACCAGTTCACCCCATCCTCCAGCACGATTTCATTACTCATCGGAAGAGGTTGCCGGTGGATGCTTGGGATACGTGTATTGCACGTATTCTTATTGATTCGGACGTCACGAATTTGTGATGTCGGAATCTTTTTTAATTGCGATTAAACACAAGGACGAACAATTGGAAAAATATGTTGTACCCGGTTATAACAGTGATAGAAGAAGAAAGAGAAAGTTAGGCCGAGACGCCTGGGTGATATCACCAAAAAATATGTGGAGGATGTGGAAGAAATACTCCGAGAGGAGTCTGACGACACGGAAGGATGGAAGGATATTTGGAAAGATTCGAGCTTGGTTGTTGGACAGCCCAACAATAGGGATGAGACAGCAGTGGTGATTGAACTTGAGATATCTCTTGAATAAATTGTTTACGTTGTTGTCCTTTTCCCGTTGAGAAAACGGATGGGGTTTGGTATATACCTTCTAAGGTATATACCATACCAACAACAATCTATTGTGAGACGCCAACTTGGGGAGTGGACCTCCATGGCAGCAGCGATCGAGGAGCGGGAGTGGTTGATGTATGGTGTGGACGAGTATATCGTTTGCAACAAATGGTAGCAACGGCTACCACCTGTGCTGTCCGGCTCGGTTGGGATGTGTACACTGGAAGACAAGCGCCGAAGATGAGTATTGAAGAGATGCAGCGCAAATTCGAGGGGGAGTCGGCGAAAATGCTTGAGGCGGGTTTCGAAACCGCAATCCTGAAAAGCTACCTCTCTTGCTGATCTCAAAACTTCACTATGACTCAATTCAGGATCTTTACTCGCGCAGTAATAGACGCCGCACACCAGGCCTTAGAGGATTTGATGCTTGAGTAGGCGAGTGTTGTATCCAATGCGGCAACAAAGAGGCAAAGAGCTGTCGACGACGAGGAATCGGACGCAGAGGCCGAGTTCGTACGAAACAACCGCCCCAAGGGCAAGGGCCGATCGAGAACGAGAACAGGAAAGCAGAAGCAGCTTCAAGAAATCATCGGTCATGTGGGAGAGGTCCCCCCAGACGTGAAAAAGAGCTTTCGACACCTACGAAGTGCAGGAAGCGCTCAAGCACTTCCAGGTGTCAAAGCCAGTGCAGGCAGCAGAGCGAAACTCAAGAGGTTCTTCAACTCCACCGACGTTCCCTGCTCTCACACCTGAGTCATCCGAAATCTCCCAGCACAAAACCACTCTGTACAAGATGGCCACTACCACAACGAAGACATATTTCTCAGGATCTCGAGAAGTGGATGAGCAAGATGAAAGGCCAAATACCGTACGAAGGTGGTTTAGAAGTGTGGAGGAAGAAATTGGAGACCTAGTGAGAGAAATGGAAATGAGACAAAGACCTCTGAAAATACTAGAGGTCAAGCATATCTCAATGTCAGTAGCGAGTGGGGAATCAATACCGCTACGCACCTGGATGATGTTCGATGTGCGGGTTTCAGGTATCACCCGGTCGATCTGGGCTTTTGTAACGGAGAAGGATAACGAGAACCACGACATCTTGCTTGGTTTACCATGGCTGCGCTCCGTCGCAGCAAGCTTCAAAATCCAAAGCGAAACACTGAGGATCGGAGATGCTGCGTTTGGGGGAGAGAAGGGTTGGAAGTATGTCTTCAACATTGTGGACTACTTCTCCAGGTTCATGTGGCCATTTTACACCGAATCATGCAGTGCCAAAGACGCAATCTCAGCTCTCGAGCAGTACCTCGAACATCACCCAGCTCCATCAGTCATTTATATGGACATCGCAAAAGCTTTTGTGAGCGACGACATACAAAGCTTCCTCACTCGCAACAACATTGTTTTCATCCCAGCTCCAAGTACATTACACAAGTCCGTAGGTATGATCAAAAACTGCAACCAAATTTGGGAGGATGCCATGAGGAAAACCATGACACAATGCAGATTCAGTTGGATAGAGGCAGGCAGATGGGCAACACCAGCTGTCAATTCTCGACATATTGAACATCTGGGATACGCACCGATCACTATTTTCTATGGAGCCCAACCAGACTTCCCACACCACACAGCAACAAAGGTCTTGATCACTAAGATACCAAGAGAGACAGCGCTCCAAGTACCACTTCCATCGGACGATGCTATGTGCATGGCAGTTTGGGCATTCATGGCAGAGCGGATCGCCAACCGAGGAAAATGGCAGGACAAGTCAGACAGAGTAAATTTTCATTGGGATTCAAGGGAGAAATTGGCTAATAATGGACTTCAACATCTTAATTCTTTCGGACAGAAAAACGCAAAAAAAGAGCGAGGGTTCTCACCTATCCTTTTCATGAACAGTCTCAAAATACCATGTCGGGAGCTCGATGTCAAGAAAAAGAGAACCCACCAGCCCGAATCTGGAGACAAGTATAAGTATAACCCCAAGATCCGTCGATGGGTCACAGCGGACGGGGAGGAGCTCCTCGCGGCGCGGACTGAGATCTTGAGCATCCTCCTTCATTATGTTTGGAAGGATCAAGATCGAGCGATCGCCAAAGGGAAGGCAGGCACCACCAACACCACCACCAAGAGGAAGCTCCAACAGATCATCGGACAGATTGGTGAGCAGGCTCCGGATATCAAACGCATCTTGATGACCACGAACGACGTCCTGCCTACAATGCAATTGATGCAACTCTCTCCACACTTTCGAAAAGAGGCAAGCCGCCTCATGAAGTACGTGCCAAACCTAACCAGAACACGCAAAAGAGGAGGGCCCAGATGTCAAGAGGATCCTAATGACCACCAATGTCGTCCTCCCAACAATGCAACTCATGCAGCTCTCGCCGCACTTCCGAAAAGAAGCAAGCCGGCTGATGAAAAATGTCCCAAACCCAACACGAAAAAGGAGGGGAAAGGCCAGAGGTCCAACTGAACCAGACAACACCCAAGAAACCCTCAAAAATGCTCAAATGCACAACAGCACGTCATCACTAGCAGGACCAAGGAGGGATATACAGGATATTCGGGTCAATGACGTGACCTCGTCCATGGCAGGCCTTATCTGGGTCGTTCGCGCCCTCTTCCTTCACTACCATCTTCCTGCTAACGGAGATTATGTTGCTATTCTCCAAGCAGATTCCGAGAGCAATTCCGACCAGGAGACCGGTATAGCTTCATCGCTTCAGGCGAGCGCCAGTACCTCTAGTTCTGTATCAATAAGCGCGATATTCGACAACGACAAAACTGTTCCCGGGGAGGTGAGACCCGACCTCGACCCTAAAGATGAAGTCGATGAAGCTATCTATAGCGAGCTCGCCGACCTGGGCCAAGATGCCTCCGGTAACCAAAAAGTACTTTTGCAATAAGACCGGCGGATAACGTTGAGATTCAGTTACCAAACATCTCTCCCAGTATACCGAAGCCATGGAGAAAACGTTACTTACAACGCATATTTAATGTGGTCAATCCGCGAGGGGGGCCGAAATTTTGACAACCACATTTCGTAATATAGGGTTTTCCCGCCGCGGACTCCTGATCGTCTTCGGCCGAGTATTCATCGACTTGGCATATAATAAAAGAGCGGTCACTTATGAGTCTGCTGTTCGCATCGGTCATATCCTCCCTTCGCGACTAAGCAAGGGTATTATACGTTTCTTGATCTATGGCTACGGATGCGATGGTGATTTACTCCAAGACCAAGTCGAGCACGATCATAAGAGCAAAGGCCGATCAAGGATCGGACATTATCACAATCAACCCAATTCTGCGTTTGTAAAGCAGAGATGGCATATCGACCGAGAGACGTGTCGGCGGGTGGTCCAAGCATGGGTTGAACGGCAACTCTGGAGCCATCAGGTTGTGGACGCTGATGTCAGGGAGCACATTTTCCGGCACTTGGAAAACGCGACTCGGACGCACTGGTATCCGCAGCTTGCGTGGGATGGTAGGCAACCCGACATTCGGGATTAGATCCCCGCCCATCGCTCCGGTGGAGCCATCCAGCAAGCACACCAACACCACCTCAGAGCTTAGAGACCAGACGCATAACACGCCACCCTCGAGCCCACCTTCCAGCCCACTCTCGAGCCCACCGCCAATATTGCTAGCCAAGGTACAGCCCAGTCCTTTCAGGATCAGTTTGCAGAAACTTGTTCGAGTGGCAAAAGGATGCAACACCTCAGCAATGGCAAAGCACAACTGGATTCTCCAATTGCTGTGGACGTACCGGGACCTAGGCGCAAAGGAGCTCAGTGAAATCACAGCCACCGACCTGCTCATCCACAGGGTGACACCGAGGGAAGGGATCAAACCCTACCAAAACCCAGTGAAGAGACTCCCCAACAACAAGGATTGGTGGCGACACCGAAGACAGCGAAGACACCATGGAGAATGTACGACCTAGTTGCGAGCCCGCATCACTGACTGAAGACTCAGACTCCGACGACACTGGGTCGTCTGCCTAATGAAAAAGGAGATCGCACCAATACTTAGAGCCGTCCACGACAATGCAGGGCACTTCTCGACCAAGATCGTGATGGAGCGCTCACTTCCCCTTCCTTGTCCGCTCCAATGAAGATCATGGTGGTCATATCCTGCTCGGGCTGCCATGGCTGCGATCAGTGGCCGCTAATTTCAAGATACAGAGACTCCGATGGAGATGAAAGTGACTATGAATCGGACCTGGAGGGAAAAGTTGGGGTCCGCGGAGCCCGGTCAGCTCTAAGGACGTACTGACTGAAGACCAAACTCGGAGAAACCAGCGATTCGACCCAAAGACACACTTCATATGCTACAAATGCTGCGACGTCTTCATGTATGGTGAGATGGACCAACACCGACCCAATTGCAACGGAGGAAATGCCACTCCGGCCGAGAAGAAGTGGGTACGAGAGCGCGATCAGGAGCTCGCGTGATCTGAGTCCCGCATTCGATGCGAAAAGTGTGGTGATTTCCGCATGGGGCTTCGGACGATCGTGTAAGAAGGTATCGACAACGGGATGTATGAGAAATGTATTCAGGCCAACAAGAGGGTCAGCTCATGGAATGCCAACTCAGTGTTGGTCAAGAAGGAAGGGCAGATCAAACCGAGGCTAACATTCAACTACCACTTCGTACACGAGGTCCCGCCGACCTCACATATGGAGCTGGCAGACAGGGTATATAGTTTACTCGGGGTTCCCTTACACACTGCGTTCTTCCAAGCAGATATAAAACACGGGTACTGGGCCGTGGAAGTACACCCAGAGGACCGACATTACCTGGCGTTCAACATAACAGGCATTGGACGATTGCAACCTACGCGAATGCCTCAAGGGACTCGCACGTCCTCCTTTGTCTTCACTGAACTTATGAATTTTGTCCTGGGAGTTGTCCCAGGCCCATTCCCCGAACCATCGTTCCTCATACCCAACGATAAACATAATCCAATCAACCTGGCCTTTAATCTTAACGATATCTTTGGAGTACACGGCACCTAGGAGGAACAGTTCGCCTTCCTGAGAGACCACTTCTTTCTACGAATTCTCTGGTCGAAGCTGAAACTTTCCTTCAGCAAGAGTGACTCCACAAGAGGGCGTTCAGCCATACAAAGCAGTCACCAAGAGACTAGCGAACAACAAGGAGCTCAAGATAGGCATGCATATCATAAAAGCCCTTGGAAAGGACCACGAGATTGGAGGAAGAGTACGAATTAGGCCCGAGAAAGTTGAGAGGATTCTTGAATGGCCGGTGCCACAAGACAAAGCCGGAGTGAGAGGATTCATGGGTACGGATCAAACACAATTGTTCTGCCGCGACACGACATCCATTGCATAGACACCAGGAGATACAAGGACGAGAGGATCTTCTTGGGTCTGCATTCACTGAATCTTTCAAGCCCCCCATTATCCGGGCTCCTTGAGGGAGTCGGTTTCGAAGGGGGGGGGGCTGAGGATTGGCGCCAGCAACAAGTCAGCCCAGTTCTTCACGGATCACGAAATGCATTTTCGATGCCGCCGAGTCCGTATCCGTCGTGATGTAAAGGATTGGTACTTGCTCTGCCTCTACCATCATCGATATCTCTCCGGGCTATTTTTGTTTTGCACTCGAAGCAGCGATCAGGACTGACTTGACATGCCTCGGGGACTGGGCCGGGTGTGCAGCAATGAACGCCGATTCCTACGTACTCCAATTAGACAGGGTATGCTTGATTGCAAGGAATTGACGGTAAGTGATGCCTAAGATTATGACAGGCATTGACAGAGGAGTAGGACTCACAATTTGACGAGCTAAATCTCCATACCATGGTTGATAGGTAAGATTCCTGCTCCGTCCCGTGCAGATTTTCATATCAAGTCATTGCACAGCGTTCAGTAGCTCTTACATGCTAGTCAAGCCTCGGCGAGATGAAAACGGTATCGTTGACGTCGAGGGGGAAAGAGCGTCTGCTCAAATATGAAGTTCAATGCAGAGCCGACCGACCACGATGAGATCGAGCGGAAGATGATTGTTTTGTTACGGGGATTGCACGTCTGGACGCCACGTTCATCGCCCCCCGAAGCCCGCTATGCTGGGTATACTCTCCGTTCATGTAGTACGCCATTTCCAGCGGAGTAGCACACCAATTCCGCATATTTGGTAATCTAACTCAACGTCGAGGGCCAAATGATCGGGTAAAATCTGTGGACATTGGAGATGATCACTTGTGAATGGTGAGGCTTCCTACTCGATCGCCGTACATTATCTCGAGGCTGCTTGAGCCGGACGGTCCCCGGTGCATGATGCATTAATGGGTCTACAGGATGGGAGCTTAGGGCGTTTCGAAGCTTTGCAGCATTTTCGAAGCCATCATGTACGTGTTGGCATTACCCGGGCGAGGTCAGCTAATATTCCCATCACCCCAGAGTATGAGATCGGCCATTGAGATGCTGCATATAGCCCGGTCCGGTAATCCCGAAGCGGTTCAGCTTGCGAAACGGCGTGCAGCATTTCAAAACAGTTCTCGAGAGAGATCTTGCCTGTCGCTTGAAGGAAGAGAGTTGCGATTGGGGCGCGCTTGGAGATGCATGACACTTATGCGGCTCGTTGCAAGAGTCTCAGAAGCTCAGCCATGACAGCATCAAGAATCTTCGCCATCATTTGTTGCCTGCAAGGTTTTGTGTTGCCATAGTGCGAAGATCTATCAAGGTTTTTGCATGTGTGTGCCGTGCTGATCGCTGCAACGAGCGGGGTGGGCGCCCACCCCGCTCCTCGTCGTTGTATATAGAAGGAAAGCTTGAAATTGCTCATGGAATGAGATCGCTGGGACACATCTCTGTGGCAAGCTCAATAGATAGTCACAATGGCCTCCCCTACTTACGGCGACGTCGTAGGAACCAATGTCTCCAACTCAGCTCAGATTAGTGAAAACGAAGACAGCGCAAAATGGGTGATCCCAAACAGTTCACAGGCATTGGCTGCCGTGCTCGCCATCATCGCAGTCATGATCTTTGTCGTTGCTGTAGCATGGACGTTGCGCCGCATCACACGGAAGCGAAAGGAACGTTTTCGTGCGCAGAAGCGAGCCTGGGTCAAGCGAGTGCTCCAGAAGCATCAGAGGGACGGCGGTACTCGTCTGCCGTATATTGACTTGAAGGCGGAGCTTGACACTGCCGGCGGAAAGACGATGTGCGAATTGCCGTCCGATACATTGAGCGATATCAACGCTGAGCTCGAAGGATGCACACGCATAGCTGAGCTGATTACTGATGAGACCATCTTCCGTGGAGAATTGATGAGCGATGAAGTCGCGAGGGAATTGATCGTGTCGGGTGCGTTGGAGGCTGCTGAATAAATTGGAATGCCCTTGCCACGCTTCCCTGGTTGCAAAACCACAGGAACGACATACCAAGCCCAACAAGGTAATTCAGACGTCCCAAGGGTTCGACGCTGGAGGATCTGTCTGAATCAGGGAAAGCGTGTGTTTTCGTCATCATCACCACGGTGATGATGATGAGATTACCGCTTTTGGAAGAGCAAAGACGGGCGTTTTGCCAATGGTGGCAAATTTTGATATTCGGGTAGGCGTGCGGGTAGGGTGACGGGCCGTAGTTCAGGGGTTTATGGCGGCTGAGAGTATCAATACTGTGGCGACTTGGTGGTCAAGCTTTGGATGGCCGAGGGCTATGAAAGCACTTGTCGTGATTGTCCTTTAGACATCCCCTGGAGACCTTCAGTCAACCATGATAAGCAAGACCATTCGATAATCAACCAACTTCATGGCGGAAGATGGAAGTACTCATGTGATCCTAGTAGCACCGCCAATTGCCTGCGATCCTAGCAAGAAGTATATGGATGCCTTATGCAATTCTGGTATCAGAGGAATCACAAGGCCAAAACTATTACAATAGACAGGAGATTGAACCGGAAGGATACAAAATTGATCTGCCTTCAAGCGCTATCATTTCTATGCCTTCCTGCGCTTGTGCTTGGGACAGGCGACTTTAGTTCTTCTGAAAGAGCTGTGAAGAATGGAGATAATGTTTACCAAATGAGTCCCGGCTGAACAGATCCAACATCGAGATGGGATACGATTATTTTGGTCTACGCGTATGACGATTAACACTTTCTTGGGCGATGCTTCTATTCATCGGCTTCGAGCGGCCTGTCCCAACCAAGTGTAACATTTCATGTGTCGTAGCACAACAGCACCCATTTGTGCATGCGAGACGCAGCAATCGCTAAAGAGACGCACTAAACTTAGCAAATGGTCGGGAACAGGCATGAGATGGCTTGCTTGGCCATGAACGAGATCCAGGTTGGAAGCCTCAGCTTCGAACGTCCTCGATTGTCAACTCAGCTTCTCCAGCCCAGGCTCGATCGCAGTTCAGCCCGTCCAACAGCCGTCTACCCAACATAAGTGCCAAATTTCTTGAAAGTCCCGTCGTCCCTTAAATATGTCATGTCCTCATCCCGCAGGCAGAGCCCGACCGCAACCTCACCATTTGGCTTCTTTGGCATGAGATATATGAGACTCTCATACGGAACGAATTGTGGTCTCCGCACTGCCTCAGGCTTGCCCAGACTAATATTGAAATCTAAGTCGTAACAATCAAGCTTCGCCCAAGAGCTGAGCATGACATCAGTTGATGAATCAATGCCCTCTACGAAGGAGATGCTGCTCTTATTGCGAGAGTGATGGAGAGCAGTTGCAAGGGCACGAGTATCCTCACGAAGGCTCGAAGTTCTTGAATCAATGGCCGCCCGTAATTGGGATGCAACGATTCCAAGCTTCTCCTCAGCCAGATTCTTGATCGTGGATGTATGGAATGTCATGTTCTGCATGAGGCCAGGATAAGTCTTGGGGATGCCCAAATGATCTCGCACATCGACTGCGCGGGCCAAGGTTGTCGCGGCTGAAGGCTTCAAGCGATGAGAGCGTGCACGGATGATGGACTGCCAGACCAAGGCGCTCAGAGCGTCGTCCGTGGAAATGAAATCGACAGATGGATTCTTGTTTGCAGAGGCGATTGCTTTCAATTCAGCGAGAGCATTGCCGCTGAAGATGAAGTAGCCCCAGGTGCATATTGGTTGAGGTGTTGGATCAGTAGTAGAGCTGCTGGTGGCAGAAGAAGGAGCAATCTGTCTCTCTAGCTTGGAGCTTTGTCTGTTCGAATGATCGAGTAGGTGGACAAGATGAGCACCCCCAAGATTGCCGCTGGATAGCTCCTCATCAGTGAAAGGGTCTCCCCCACATGCTTTTGAAAAAAGGTGGATGACCTGGCCTTGACCGGTCATATCCATTGTTTGGTGTTGGCCATTCAGCGTCAATAACATCCCTCCCTTTATGAAGGTAGCTTGGACCATGAAAACAGGTGCTGGGTATGGCGGGGGTTCCTTGGGACTTCCTGGAACAGTCTTGCGAGGTGCAATGAGATTCTCATCGAGCATTGAGAAAGGAAAGGAGGCTTTCTTTAGGGCTTCCATCGTTACAACGGAGTCGTGGCCTATCTCCTTGACCTTCACCTGAAGATTATTCCCAGTCGACTGTATCATAAAAACGCCTGAATCAACTTCACCCGAACCCTCATTGATTACCTCTCCTGCGAGCCATGGAAAGCTGGCTGACAGCCGTTGAAGACCGTGATTCAGTATAGTAACAATGGTCGGACGGTCCGAAGAATCTGAGATTGGAAAGCAGAGACATATCTGAGTGTATAGATTGAGGGACGGCTGTTGTCCAAAGATGTCGAGACTACGCGCTCCAGGACTCTCCATGGCTACAGTCTCATGCGTCATGATTGGATCACGCCCGATCGTATCTCCTTCTAGCTATACCAGTCAATCTATAAAACGGATGGTATGCAACGAGTTTTAAAGGAAATGAAATTCTTGAAAGAGAAGCAAGGAGATCCCGGAACGCGGAGATCAGGCTGGTGCTGCATCAAAACAGGATCTTGCAAGGTTCTTCGGCACTCAAGAGCAGCGAAGGGTTACTCATTCACGAATCATATAGCTTCTTGGAGCAGATTGGTCTACAATACAGGGTCGCTTGGCTCATTCTCATGGCGGAATCACTCCGCGTACGCGACAGACGCGCCAAGACATCGAAATTTATTTGCGTCAGGCAGGTCAATTTCACATGTGAAGCTCTTGTATCCAACCTCAATCACTGCATTCTGACCGCAGAGTCCGAGCGGATTTTTCATTTCAAATCTTCGACAGCTGCCCAACATGCAAGCTCCAGTGGTGGTCATGAGTTTGTCACCCAGCCAGCCGACACCTCATGGAGCTATACTGAGTGTGCAACAGATACCCAGGCGGGGGATAGGCAAGTAGGACGAAAGGCACAATTATCCAACATCACAGCCGCCAAAACGTATGTGTCCCTCTGAGAAGAGAAGTGCCAGTACAAGAGCTGAGGCTATCTGCACAGAGTTGCAGACATAATAAGATCATGTCTGGGCCCCAAAGCAATGCTGAAAATGCTGTTGGACCCAATGGGTGGGATTGTCCTTACGAACGATGGTCATGCCATTTTACGAGAGATCGAAGTCGCACATCCTGCGGCCAAGAGTATGATTGAACTGAGTAGAACGCAAGATGAAGAAGTTGGGGATGGCACAACAACAGTCATTATATTAGGTGCGTAATCTGCTACGCCCACTCCCTTGTTTACAGCGGAACAGTACTTAATCATGCCCCCACAGCTGGCGAAATCCTTGCGCAAGCCCTCCCTCAACTCGAACGAAATATTCATCCCGTTGTCATAATAGCAGCCTTCAAGCGTGCACTCGCCGACGCCCTCGACATAATAGAAGACATCTCCCTCCCTGTAAACATCAATGACGATAAGGCCATGTACAATCTCATCTCTTCTTCCATAGGTACCAAATTTGTCGCTCGCTGGTCCGAGATGATGTGCAATCTGGCCTTGAAAGCGGTTCGCACAGTCTCACATGACGCCGGCGGAGGGAAGAAAGAGGTAGACATAAAACGATATGCCAAAGTCGAAAAGATACCCGGCGGAGAGATTGAAGACAGTCGAGTCCTCGACGGTGTCATGCTGAACAAAGACATCACTCACCCGAAGATGCGGCGGCTCATCAAGAACCCACGAGTCGTCCTACTAGACTGTCCACTGGAATACAAAAAGGGTGAATCTCAAACCAACATCGAGATTAGCAAAGAAGAGGACTGGAATCGCATCCTCCAGATTGAAGAAGAACAGGTCAAAATCTTGACCGACGCCATCATCTCCGTCAAACCCGACGTTGTCATCACCGAAAAGGGGGTGAGCGACCTCGCCCAGCACTATCTCGTAAAGCACGGCATCACCGCCCTCCGTCGTGTGCGCAAAACAGATAACAACCGCATCGCCCGCGCGACGGGAGCGACCATTGTCAATCGTGTCGACGATCTGCAAGAGAGCGATGTGGGCACGGGCTGTGGCTTGTTCGAGATCCAAAAGATTGGCGATGAATACTTCACCTTCCTCACACAATGCAAGAATGCCAAAGCATGTACCATCCTGTTGCGTGGGCCTTCCAAAGACATACTCAATGAGATTGAGCGAAATCTACAAGATGCCATGTCCGTGGCACGGAATGTCATATTTCACCCTCGATTATCGCCTGGCGGTGGTGCCACAGAGATGGCGGTGTCGATCCGGCTGGCTCAAAGAGCGAAGAGTGTGGAGGGTGTACAGCAATGGCCTTACAAAGCTGTGGCCGAGGCGATGGAAGTCATCCCCCGGACGCTGATACAGAACGCGGGCGCAAGCCCAATCAAGGTGCTCACCAAATTGCGAGCCAAGCATGCTGAACGAGGGGGAAGCACATGGGGCATTGATGGCGACAAGGGAGTCGTAGTAGACATGAAGGAGTATGGGGTGTGGGAACCAGAGGCTGTCAAGTTGCAGAGTGTAAAGACTGCTGTTGAGGTATTCACCCGTTCCTCGTTTGTCTTTACAGCGATGGTGCTAACACACATTTCCGCAGTCGGCATGTCTATTACTCAGAGTCGACGACATATGTAGCGCCAAGTCCGCAAAGCAAGCAGGCGGCGCAAGCATGGGCGGTGGAGGTGAAGAGTAGGATGAATGCAATGAGGATCATATGAACACGATCTCAAAGCGTTTTGCCATGCCTGTCGATTGACCTCGCTTACGCCTTGCTCATGCTAAATTGTGCTCAAAGCTGCTGGTGCAACCAGCAGGTGAAAGACTGCAATTCTACCTCACAGAGCTGTCAACGCTCTTCTCCAGCCATTGCAGCTTTTCCACTTCGTCTCCACTCTTCACGTTCTCCCGCTTCTCCTCCTCTTCATCCTCAATATCGCTTTGATCGCCCAACGCGTCCGCCCTCACTCTATCCTTACTGCTGGGTGTCCCATCCAACTTCCCATTCAGCGCCATGGCCATCGCACTACCCCTCTTCAGCCCAGCATTCTTCTCATCTTCAGAATCATCAGGCGACCCTGCCCCCGAATGAGACCCTCCTCCATCTCTGCCGGCCCGCAGAAATCGTAGCCGATCGCGTGGGGACTTGTGACTGGAGGCTTCCACACCAGGTCTCAGATCCGCCTCGAGCTGCTCCTCTTCATCACTACTCTGCCCGGCCTTCTCCTCTCGCACCACCAATTCCTCATCATCTCGAAATAAGTCCGCCGTATTCTGCCTCCTCCTCATCTGCTGCCTCCGTTGAAACCCGACCCCACTCCTCTCCTCCTGCTCCTGCACATCATTGCCATCTTGACACCCACCCCATCTCTTCCTTACCGGAATCGGACTCTGCGGACTCGCCCCCTCCCCCGCCTCATCGCCACCAGCACCACCACCAGCACCATACCTCTCCCTCGCCTCCTTCTCCGCCCGTTCCCTCCTCAACCCACTCCACGTGCGCAACTGATTCTGCAACCGATACTTCCCCTTCCCCTTCCCCCCGTGCTCCCCACCCTCCAGCTTCATAACCACAAACTCGCAATGTTCGACATTGCGTAGATCCTCAAAATACTCCACAGAAAAGTGATACCACTTCATCAGAAACACGCGCGTCATCAGTCCATGCGTCACCAGCACCTGCACGGTCGCGCGCTCCTTCTCATCATCCGCCCAGCTCCGCCACAGGCTCTCGTTGAAGCCCGAGATGCGATCGTACGCGTCGGCGGCGGACTCGCCGTTGGGGATCCGGTAGAAGAAATGGCCGTAGTCGGCGCGTTCCTGCCACATCTTGGCCATGGCGCCGGAGGAGGGCTGGAAGTTGCCGAAGTCCTGCTCGCGCAGCCGGGGCTCTTCGTGGACTTTGATGGTGGAGCGGGGGAAGGGGGATGGGGTTGTCGTGGAGGTGGCGGTGGTGGTAGTGGTGKTGGTGGTTGAGTCCTGGGTGGAGGTATTGTTGGGG
>MSTJ01000215.1:0-25721 GCA_001956345.1 Ramalina peruviana | reverse complement strand
TCACGAGATCAACGATGAGCTGGATCTGAATGAGAAGCAATGGGGCACCTCGGATAGTTTTGCGATCTTGTCACGAAAGAGTCGCTATTGGCTAGGTTGAGCCCCTGAGCGGCTCTTTTCTATCTGGCCGAGGCCCCTGCACCAGCAAATTTCCTGCTCACCAGTGACCACGTCAATGATCTACCCCTGATCCGTTTGAGGCGCTTCAGCAACGAAGTGCATAGATTCAGAGTTTTGGTAGCCACGTTATGATTCACTTAGATTCGCTTGGTATCCGTACCGCCAATGACAACCGCAGGCAAGGAGCAATTTYAGAGTACTGACCGTGCTATCATGAAAGATTTTCGCCTGCATCTCTATTCGCTTTCTAGATTTCGATCCAGCAATCACTAGCTTTGCAACAGATGCTGTCCAATCCTCACATGACGTCTGMGAGCGACTGGACCCGAATCTGCGATTTTTGGCGCTCATTCCTGGACACGCGATAATARACATCGCAGAAGTCGGGGCACTTCATGAACTTCAGGAAGTCTTCGTCGTGCGTGATTACGATGAGCTGGAAATTCGCTTGATGGCGTCGCGCTTGAATGATATCGTGCAGTGACTGGGCAAGCGATCGTATGTTGTCCACATCCAGGTTCGTCGTTGGCTCGTCCAGGGCGATCAGACCGCAGTTGACACCAAAGCACTCAGCCAGAGCCAGACGAATGATGATACTCGCCAACACTTTTTGACCCGCGCTGCAACGGCCTCGCATGTCCATTTCGGTATCCTGCTTGACCATGCAGACACGGTAGTTGTAMGACCGATTGCCTTTGCCCGTCTCATCGTCCGACCGAATCAGGATCTTGTCAACATCGGTGCCTTGATATGTCTTCTGCCACAGCTCTTCGATGATGCTGTTGATCTCCGCCATTTTGATACTGTGGTACTTCATGATCGCCCTGGCTGCTGATGAGCGTTGCCCACTGTCCACCGTTCAGGCAAAACTTACTTGTCAAGTGCCCCAGCATATCGCCCAAGGTCTTCCACCGCAGCTCTGGTAGTCTGTCTGTCATGTCAGATCATTGCATGCCTTTGATGGCATTGGTACGAAACCCACCTCGACTTCAATGTGAGCCCTCTTGTAATTGATGGCCGCATCCTTGTACTCAGTCTCCCATTCCTTACGGTGCTTTTCGAGCGCGGTATTCTTCTCCGAGACTTGTCCGATCTTATTCGATTGCTGCGCTGAATACTCCGTGAAGCGATTACGCCACTTTCTCGACTCACGGTCCCAGTGTGTCTGATCGGCTTCGGATATCTGGGACTCTAATGTGGCAACATTGCCTTCAGCAACTTCCAGCTCTTTCAGGTCTGCGCGGTAGTCGATGTTGTCTTGCATCGACGCCTGGGTCTTTTCTTGAGCTCCCAGTTCGTCTTCAACCTGTTTGATGGATTTGATAATTTTCATCTTCTCTTCCTCGGTCCGTCGAATCTCTTCCTCGATCTCGTCCGTCTCTCTTTTACTCCTTGTCAGATTCGCCGAGCCATTCTCTTCTTCGTACTGTCGGATGTTCATGGTGACCTGCTTGAGCTTACTGACACTATCTGCCGTGTGCGAGACCTGTTCTCGTAGCTTCTCCTCTTTTGAAGATGCTCGACTTCGTGTGTCATCACGCCGGCTCTCTGCGGCTTCCACCTGGGGGCTCAGCTGGTTGATCTGGTCATCAATCCTACGTGACTGCTCTCGTTGAACGCGGTTGCTGGCGTTCAGCTCCTCGACCTGCTTGACCTTCTCGTTTCGTTCTTTCACTTGAAAGTCAACAGTCGCCAATTCCCCCTTAGCGTCTCTCAGCCGAAGCTCGAGCGAGCTTATCTTTGCGCGGGAACGCTCTCGATCTCCAGACTTGTTTTCTTTGGTCGTCCTCAGCTCCTGCACTTCCTGGTTCATCAGGTCCAATTCGTCGCGTGTTTGATCCAATGTGCGAGAGAGCTTTTTACTCGATTGAGTCTTCGCGAGGTCTTCAATCTGTTGAGTAATGCGGGCTATGTTTTCGTGGTACTTTAAGACATCCCCGACCGGCTTTTCGAGCAGGTCGACCTCTGCCTTCGCCTGCTCAGCGTCGTTGACTATTGCGTCCTCGGCTTCGAGCTGCTGGACTGCTTTGGACCTCTTGGCTGCCAGATCTTTCAGTAGCGTTTCAAGCTGAGGCCGCTCAACCTCCGTCCATCGAGACCATCGTTCATAGGAAGGGGCAGCGTTCTTTGCCTTTCGCAGCAGTCTATCCTGCTTCTCCAGGTCTTCCTTGACCTTGCTGATGTCGCCCTTTTCCAATTTTTTWTTCATAAGCTTGACGAAAGTTTTCCTTTCATCCTCACTGGTGAATCTCCTCGTACATAGCTTGCACTTGTCTTTGTCTTCGACCGAATCAAGGGCGTCCTGGTAAAATTTCCTCAGATGCCCGAAATTACTGAGATCCAGCTTGAGCACGTCCCGACCTTCCTGGATTTCCTGTACCTCAGCAGTGTAGGCATCCGGGGACCGCCCAATGCTCTCGTGGATCAGCTTTTCGCAAGAGGCCTGATCACGCTTGCCTTTGGATAAAGCCATGGTTGAGTTCGCAATCTCCGCGTCGAATTGCTCCAGGTCTCGAGACAACGAGGCTCGCTGACGTTCGTGATCTCTCAGTTGATCAGACTTGGCTCTGAGTGAGCCCTGGAAATCCGTATTCAAATCAGAGGGCGACCAATTGTGTTGGAGAGTGGTTCGAAACCTCTCCTTGTTGACACTGCAGAGTCTGTCAAGGCTTCGTTTGGAATCGGCGAGTTCTCTCTGCAGATGTTCGAGTCGGGCCAGATCGCCCGCATGTTTGGTGCCATGAACCAATTCCTCGTTGAGCAATTTAACCTTGCTGGCCTTGTCYTGAATACGAGCATCGAATTCACGAATTTGAGTGTCCCATGACGCAGCTYCGGATTCTTTCTTAGCCTTTGCGAGATCATCTTCAAGCTGCTCGATCTTGGAGTCAACGATGGCTAACTCCCCTTCGTCGGTATTCATTCTTGACAATTGATCTCGATAGGATTTCAGCTTGAGCTCATGCTGGGACATCTGTTGCTTGCACGCATTCTTTTCGGCAATCAGGGTGGTCCTCTGATCACTCAGCTTCGTCAATGTTTCTTGCACATCTCTCAGTTCAGCTTCCGATTCCTGTTTCTGCTTCTGAACCCTTTCCTGTTGCTCTCTCAGGAGCTTGGAAATCTTGAGGGTAAAATCTTCACATCGAGCGTCGTCAATATTAGCACCGTAACCTCGGATGTTGTGTTGTCTGGACAAAGTTTCTATGAGAGATCTCATGCCCTCTTTCTGTTGTTCATGATGGGCCTTCTGTCCTTCGTACATTCCAATTTCCTCGTGCTTGCGAGAAAGCCTCAGTCGACAGCGATTGATGGCTTCCTCGATTTCCTTGTACCGAGCTCTCAACTGTTCTCCATGCTTCTGGTGCGATTTGACACGATCCTCGTAGTTCTCGATTTCTGATTTGAGCCAGTCGTCGGATTCGCTGCGAACTTGAAGGGTTCTCTTGATCTTCTSGACCTTTTCATGTGTGTGATGTCGCCTCATCTTCTCTGAAGCAAGATTGTTCTGCACTTGCTGGTAAGTCGAAACTTTTTCTTGCGCTCGCTTCTGGTTCCCGTCTGCTTCATCCATCTTGGTTGACAGAAGCGCWATCTCATCCCGGACTTGGTCTACCTCCGTCAGAAGCTGTATAGATTGTTTCTCTGCCTGTGTCCGCGTCAGTCYATGTTGAGCTAGATGCCGAGCGAGAACCATACCTTATCGCCTCTGATCTTGGTGTCCTTCGCCACACCTTCGGCAGTCTTAAGGTGCTGTAGCTTTTGGCCTTGGGTCTTCTTGAGCGACTTGATGTTGTCGATTGCCTTGGTGTATTTCAAAGCCTCAAAGATCTCATCGAACCTCTTCTTGAGGGCTGCAGGTTCGCTCATGGGCCATAAGCTCTCATCTTGATGGCAAAAAATCACAGAGTTCAAAATGGCCTTGGAGACACCCAGGCTCTGAGGCATAAGCATGTCCAGCTCAGCATTACGTGATGATACGGCTTGTCTCTCGCCACTCGGATTGAAGACGACCAAGGATCCATCCAGCGTCTTCTGCGTGGGTGGCTTGTTCTTGTTCACCTTAAGCACCAGGCTCCGAGTGATTACCATTTTCCGCTGCGAGGCGCTCTTGAACATCACCTTGACTTGGGCCATGACTTCTTTCTCTCCACATAGCTATGGATGGTGAGCATGGCAAAGGAGGTGTCATCGGGTATGCTGACCTTAGGATCGTGGATGAATGCCCCACCCCGAGTGCTATTGGGCGGTAGGTCTCCTGTCGTAGCGTATTTGAGGCACTCGATGATAGTCTTTACACAATCAGCCTTCAGGCCGCTTAAGCCAATACCATTTACAGACCGTTTTGCCAGAGCCATTGGAGCCAACAATCAATGTCAGCGGAGTGTCGAAGTGGATGGCCTCCTTGTGTATGTTGTCGAAGGATCGGACTCTGCAAAAGATTCTTCAGAGACAAGCCTTTTTCAGATATGCAGTGCTGGCTTACCCAAGAATGGAGAGACGCTCAATCTTCGCTTCACGGCCTGATCAGCAATCCATTCCGAATAAAGAAGGTTGAGAGTCGCTTACACCTGGAATCATCAGTATGTTGGCCTCTGAGGGGGTTCTTGAATACTTACATGCTGGAACGATGAAATGGGGATAGTTGAACGGGAAAGAAGACAAGATACAAAGAAGTAAAAGAAATAGCCTGCAGACCGTGTTGAATGCTCCCACAAGCGCTCCACAACACCACTGACACGCTCGTTCACTGAAGTGTGAAGTTGATCTTGACCGCGTTCTTCTGCTTCTTTTTCGGCGGGGTATGACTCGTGATCACGTGATCTAAATTGCGCCTCTTCATTTTGCCGGCCTACGAGATCATTCTATCTCCATGAGACTGGCATCTGGCCTGGCCGAAAGCTCCGGAGACTCTGCTGCGTATCACGGGCCAATTGTGTCGCAGCCTTCAATGTGGTCCTACCATCATGTCCATTTTCGACAATGGCCAGAACGGCCTACCGCCTCCCCAGGGCTCCCACGTAAGTTGGTTGCGACAGCGACACGTGCAGAGTAGCTCCTCTTCTTATCTGACAAACGCCTAGATGGACGCTCTGCATGGTGGGGACGCCTCGATGACCGATATGATGGATCAAGGCGGAGACATCATGGACGGTCTTGATGTGGACATGCTGCCAATGAACCTTCACCTCAACCTCAACTCTCAAGACCCGCAGTACAGTACCAATGATTCGCAGATGGATCGGCAACAGAGTCAGGAGCAGGAACAGGAGAATGGTGATGGCTCTGTCATGAATGTCTCTGGATCGGGCGCAGGAGCCGGTCCACTGCCCACAGGTTTCGGTACGCAGACGAATCCCAACGGTAGCACCTTGACCGACTTCACCAAGCGAAGGAACTGGTCTCAACGGGTCCTCGAGGAATTGAAAGACTTTCTGCATATTTTGACCCCTGATGGCAGAATCCTATACGTTTCGCCGTCCAGCAAACACCTCACTGGGTACGATCAAGGGGACCTGGTGGGCAAATTCATTGTGGACTTTATACATACCGATGACAGTGGCATCTTTGTCCGCGAGTTCAACGAGAGCATTGCCTCGGGGAATCCTCTTCGGTTCTTCTACCGGTTTCGGAAAGCTGACAACACCTTTACCATCTTCGAATCCCACGGCCACCCTCATCTCACTTCCGACGCCGCCGCCTTAGGACCGAACAATGCCGCCAGCTCCTGCCGTGGCTTTTTCATGATGGCGAGACCGTACCCAACCAAGAATGCAAGTCTGCTCGACTCGTTTTTGGAGCACAAGATCGAAAACGAGCGGCTCACCAAGCGCATTGCCGACCTCCGCCGTGAGGAGCAGGAGGAGCTGGAGGCTCTGCAAAGACATTTTCAGAAAAAGCATGAAGGCCATGGAAGCGTGACTCTCTCAAATACTCAAACGACCGAAAGTGGAACGCCGGCTTCGGCTTCAATGACATCGGCTCAATCAAACGACTACAAGGGCATGCCTCCACCAGCTAAACCAAGTGTCTCCAACACGGCACTTACGCAACAGAACCTAGACGAGGCCAACGCGAGTTCAAAGCCAGACAGTATAAATGACAAGATGGCACGCTACGAAGGCGCTACCCACATTGAGACTATCGAGATGTTGACAGGCCTTCGGTACCGAGACGGTGAGCGGTCACAAGGAATCAGTACGGGAGACGCAAGCCCTGCCTTGATCCGGGGAGACGCTGGTATTGCGATCCCTGTGGATAAGGACAATCGACTTGGTGACAAGAAGAAGAAGCTCAAGGTGGCTGATGAATACGTCTGCACCGATTGCGGGACCCTCGATTCGCCAGAGTGGAGGAAGGGTCCGACAGGGCCAAAGACGTTGTGTAACGCATGTGGACGTAGGTGTTTCAGGTTGAACGACTCGTGTTCTCGATCGGCTGACGTGACGCAGTTCGTTGGGCCAAGAAAGAAAAGAAAGAACGCACAGGTCCAAGACCTGGTCCTGTGCCATCGTTGCCGCAAGGGGTCAGCTCGGGCAGCTAACACGACGATCCGCGAATCCCCATCATGCCATGACGAACCTTCTTTCTCTGTGCGTAAAATCAAACCAGAGGATACATGGCTTTTGTTTTTCGAATTTCAGCGGCGTTTGGGAGACTGCCGTTTCCCTTTCTTTGAACACCCCAACTTTGCATGAAGTACTAGGCTCAAGTCTTGAATGACTTGGCTTCTCTTCTCTCTGAGCAGCACTTGTCCCACAAATCTCAGCAGGATGCCGAGAATGGGATGGTGTCTCGGGTAGCTTTAGCAGTGRATGCTACTTTCATATCGGTATGTACGAATGCCACAAAAGTTTTCCATTTATTACGTGGCTCTGACACAGTAACTGAGTGCAACCGTTCAGGTGTATTTGTCGTGTTTCCCCTTGACTCTGACATCCAGAATGGCCTCGTGGAAATCACCTTTCATACGACTCTTCTTCAACGTACGGACTTCATCATCCTCTAATCTCCTGCCAACGATATCTTCCAACTCCTTTCGGCTGATCCTCTCTTTGAGTCTCTGCTCTTTGTGCGCTCTGAGTTTCGGCTTGAAGCGCGCTTGCATTCGAATCCGCATTGTGGTGTTGAACGAGATTGCATCAGCGTCGCCCCGTATTTCCACGTGCTTTTCGTCGCTCGTGGTGGTCAGGAACTTTTCACGCACTGTTTGTACGCTGAAAAGGCCATTCGTGTCGGGGGAGGCTACACAGAGGAACGATTCTTCTGGCGAAATAGCTTCACGGTTGGCCGAGAGGACACCGATCTTGTCGGTGCTCAGATACCTGAAATGATCAGTCCGCACACTATCGCTCTAAAGGATCTCGTAGGCTCACCGGCCGTGGTGACCTTTGAAGCTGATTTCGTCCGTACCGGCTATTGAATTAGCAATCCAAACTTGCCTCACATCATGCGGTTCAGCGGTAGAGGGGTCCTCATCGACGATGTTTTCCAACTCGCTTGCGAAGACGGTGCCATAAACATCGCAAGCAATGCAGGAAGGTTTTGGTGATGGCAAAATAAAGATCACAGGACCCCGGAGATCCGAAGCTGCGTCGGCATTCACCCAGGTATCATCCTCCTGGTGTTCATCCTTTACGACTTCGGAAGCGACGATGGTTGAATCTGGGTCAGCAGGCTCCGGAGAATGGGGAGCTTTTCGCTTCCTCGACTTCTTGTCCCCCTTGAATATCAGAGGCTTGACCATGGTATGAAGAAAGGACCGCCCGTAACATAGAAGAGAGCATTAAAAGGATATGAGCGTGGGGGGAGTTCTCAAGTTAGGGCTTTGGTAATATTACGAGACTAAGTTCGAAACGCTGGAGAGGCTTAGCGGTTTCTCGGTAAGTACGGAGTACAGCGTCGACCTCCTCGTTATGCAAGCCTTTTGGGAATCTCGAGCTGATGCTATCGACAAGTAACCTTCCTAAATCAAGGTGTTACAATGCAAGAACTACATGTAAATGCTAGAGAGGCGGTCACGGTGAGCTTAGATGATCTGAGGCACTGTCAGTCCTTGTAAACCTCTTCTCGGATTTTTCAAGTTTAACGTGATACGCCGTTTTCAGCGCGCGTTGCTTTCGACACCCTTGAAGAGGCATTTGGACCCTCATCACTCGGGATCATGATTGTCAAAGACCTTCCTCCGAACTTTGTAAGCCTACGAGAGCGCCTTCTTTCGTATGCCTCGTATCTCGCAAATCTTCCTTCCGACGAACTCGGTGAGTAGGATCTTGACCGGAAATGTTGTGATCAGTCTGGTCAATTCTGGCTTTGGAAGTCTTCTGGCTCAATGGATTTGTTCTCCTGCAGACGCCCTCGTCTCTCCTTCTTCTCATTATTTAAGTGGTTGGTCCTGCGGGAAAGAGAAGCGTACGTAATCTCTAAGCAAATTTCCACGCAGTTGTGCACCCCTTTCGGAAGGGTTCATGAATGTTGAGACATCAACTGGGGCGGGGAACATCTCTCCAGACGGGTTCTGGGACTCCTGCATCAAGGTTCCCAGAGCATTACTGAATGCGAATTGATGGTGTAGTAAAAACGGGCCACTATGACACTCTGAAAGGATCATTCTATGTCAATTGTGCCTTTTACAATGGCCAAGATCTCTCGAAGCAAGCTCATCCCTTGTCCGAACAATTCCCTGAATTCACGGCACCAAACCTCTGGCCGGATGAGGGAAGCTTACCAGGCTTCAAGTCAACCTTGGAGGAACTGTGCACTGTAGTCATAGACACGGCGATAGTGGTGGCAGGACTCGTTGACAGATATGCTGAGGCTAATATCAAAGGTTACGAACGTGGCTATCTTGAGCATGTGGTCAAATCTTCAATAATAACAAAAGCTCGGCTCCTTCATTATTTCCCGCCCAAGCTATCGGACGACCGCGACGGCTATGATTGTCCTGATACTTCTCCTCGGACTGAAGATGCCTCGCTTGACTCCTGGTGTGCAACCCATATCGATCATGGATGCTTGACAGGCTTGACAGCCCCAATGTACGTGGACGAATCACAGGAGCGTTTAACAAGCCACACGGCAGGGGACATGACTCCACTGCGCTCTCTGGCACAGCCTCCGGACGCATCTACAGGATTATATATTCAAGCTCGCGATTCTGCCATCGTCAAGGTCTCCATTCCCCCTGATTGTTTAGCCTTTCAGACTGGAGAGGCGTTGCAAGTCATCACAGGCGGCCAATTCAAAGCAGTCCCACATTTTGTGAAGGCTGGAGCGAACAACAGCCTCGGTGCTACGGCTGTCGCACGAAATACCCTGGCTGTGTTTACGCAGCCTAACTTGGAGGACGTTGTGGATCCAAAGAAGGGTACGACATTTGGGGAGTTCAGCAAGCATGTCATGGAGAGGTTTGCATAACGGCTCGACAGCCTTTGCTATGAATGCTTCATTCTGGACTCCTAATGGGGCAAAAGAGCACTAGCGTCTCCTCCGTGTCATCCCGAATCGATCTTTTATTATGCAAATCCTTACTGCGCCTCGCTCAAGGTACCGTAGGTCGGGTGTCTGTAGATTCTGTCATCTGTCGAGTAGAGACCAATGCACCTGGTTGAGTACAGACCAAAGCTCGTGCAGCTGGGCGTTGCTGGTTCATTTTGAAGCAATTGACACCCCCTTGTGTTGTGTTCCAAAACTCCAATATCGTTGGGGTATTGCGCCAACGTAATGATCATGCAATCGTCAATAATGAATAAGAAAAATGAGCGCGAAGGTCCCCAGAAGTGATCAGTGTCCCTGGACCAGGGAACTTGGCCCTGCAGTCGTTGTCTCGACGTCTGGTTGGCTCAGAACCGTCTGCAGTAGGGAAACGGACGGTTGATATTCTTGTGAGGCAGATGGTTGCGGGGTAGCCGGCTGGGCTTGAGAGGCCGCGTTGGGCAATCCAATGTTGACACCTAGAATGTTTGGGATTTCTGGCCGCCAGGGTAATGACGTCTGATCAATCATTGCGCTGGGGGAACCAGAGGAAAAGGTGCCGAGGGTCTCCCCTCTTTCTGCAGCTTCTTTCATCCATTGTTCCCACTCGGCGTCTGTGATCACCTGCTCGCCTCGCGCGCGTGCCTCTGCGTTGGCTTCAGCGCTTGCCACCAGCCTCTGGTTGAGCTCTACCCCTATGCTCTGCTGCAATTCGTCCTCACTTTCTTCATCGGACAGATCCTCGTCCTCGTCCATGTTGTAGCTCTCTTCGTCTTCTGAGTCTGCCATGTCGTCATCCTCGCCCTGCAGCACGCTGTCATCTAGCCGAGGTCTCGCTCCGCTGCTGTCGACTATATTGGCATTGTCAGGCGGTACAGTGACGGTGGGTTCCGAAAGCTGATACGGGTGAACTCCATCCCAAGTAGTGTCGATGACTCTGGTTTGGCGGTTCCTCTCGTGCTCGTCTTTTGCTCTCTTGGTTCCGTGCCACTTGCACAGGATGTATATCTCATGCTCCGTCAACCTGAGCTTATCGAACGCCTTAAAGAGGCCGGCATGATGGTGAAAAGAGCCCAAGCGAAGTCGGTGTGCAGGATTGGCGTAGTCGAGACCTGGATAGCGCGACTCCTGATCATCGATACCTCCAAAGAAGCGGTTGCTTTCCAGCTTGATTTCTGGTACGAGGTATTGAGTGATGTATGAACGCCAATCGGACAGCGTAAGGTCCTTCTTGGACGAAATCAGCTGAGCGACTACCAGCTTCCATATTTCTGGTTTCTGCATTCTGTTTCAATCGTGGAGGAGTGGCGTCCACCACGTCTGTGGGCGTGGACGAGAGATAAGCACAAAGGTCCGTCAGTCACAGAGAATGCAGGACCGAGTGAGAGTGAGGCTCCTGCGAGGAGCTAGAGCGGCATCACACCTCTGCGTTGACTGGAAATGGGCTTGTCAGGTCTCGGGTCCAAAGTGGTACAGTAAGACAGGCAACTTAGTCTTGAGAGGTAGTCTTGAGAGGTAGAATTACCAAGGCCTTGTGAATATCCGTGGCTGATCCCGTCTTAGCCAAACGAAAACCTTGTCATGCTCGGTGGCTTTTGTGGGGCAGAGGACGGATTCGTATGGTATCAACATGGAATGCAGAACGCCATTGCCATGGTTGAGATGGGAAGCGGAGGGTAATAGTAGCCTTTGTGGGGCCCAGGCAGGATGGCTGAGATGGGACTAAATCATGGTCAGAAGATGAGATGGGAGGGCGTGAATGGTTTGTGAGCAATCCCAGTTCTTATTTATAGAGTCAACCGTTCCGGCGGATCATATGAGACTTCTCCAAGTACTGGAGGGTCATGGTCTTACAGTACTTTCCTAGCGGTCAAAGGGTCACAGGGTTGCAACTCCCACGGAAGCTTGGAACCATAAAAAGATAAAAAGTGTGCCTTAGTCACACAAATCGGACCCCGAATCTGGTGTGGGTTGGGGGGAAATCCGGCACTTTTGTACAACCTGAGAGTTCAGATTTCTCGGGCAAGGTAGTAGGTAACCAGACGGGTAAGCACCTTATTCAGGGGTGCATTCCCAGGCGCCAGCTGCGGTGCGGGTCACTGCAAGATCCGCGACTTCACCTTCTCAAGCTTTGTCGGATCCCACAACGCTATTTCTCCACGGCATGCAAGCTGTCGCGGTGAAAAGATCGCGTGTTAAGTGAATTGTCAAATCAGCCAGCCAGAACGCAAATGATAAATAAATACAGCAACGGTGGCAACGTGTTCACAAACCAATGACACCAAATGTGGCATCTGGATATGGATGTCAATGATTCCTACCTTGTGTGTTGTACCACCGACTGTGCATCGAAATCTACGTTTTCAGTTCTCATGACCTTCGCGACTTCCCAGAAGGGGGGTTGCCTGACTGAAGTATCAGATCTTCGAGTCCACGATTGCGTAAGAAGACTCTCAAAAGGTTGGTAGCCACTTCAGATCATCCTGCTGCTCAATGGTGGCGACTGCGGCTCAACCAAGTGGAAACAACCACTGCCACTACCCACAACATGTCGACCTTCAACGGCATTGTAGACGGTGAGATGTCCTTCTTCCCAGCCAAATGCTAGACTAACATCATTTGTCAAGAATTTCCGGAGATCGCCAGTGAGGTTCCATGTGTTCTTCAACGGTAATGCCAGCTAACATACGCCTAGTTGATAATTTCAGGCGTGCTGGGCGAAAACCACCTTTGGCTTGTTTCCTCAGTCATGTACATACCGACCATCTGGTTGGGCTTGAGTCTTATCAGTCCCCTTTTATTTACTGTTCGCCGGCTACTCGTCAGGTAGGCCTAGGTTCTACAATTAAATCTGCCTTCAATAACCAGTCTTTACGACGCCCTTAGCTGCTCCTACGCCTAGAAAGATATCCCAGCCGCATGAATTTTGCAAAGGGCATTTTGGAACGGAGACAACTGCATTACAAGCATTTGAGAAAGGTGCTTGTGACGATACCGCTCAAWACGGCCACAGATATTGAGCTGAAGCCACACTATTCGATTCGAGTAACGCTGTTGGACGCCAATCACTGTAGCGGAGCTGTCATGTTCTTGATCCAGGACAGTGTCAAGGCCATCCTGTACACGGGTGATATAAGATCTGAGCCCTGGTGGGTCGAAACTCTTCTTCGAAACCCGGTGATCATACCGTTTGCGCAAGGACTGAGGCGACTTGACAAGATTTATCTGGATACAACCTTCGCCACGAAGAACGATACATGTCGAAAATTCCCCACCAAAGCAGAGGGCATCGCGGAGCTGCTGAAAAAGACCGCAAAATACCCCCCTACCACCGTCTTTCACTTTCATGCCTGGACCCTAGGTCAGTGGTTCCACGACTTACCCATCCCTCGCAAATTATCGTAAAACACCATCGTCTACTTTATGCAGACTACGTATATCGTCTTCAAAAGCGCTTATTGAATTATGCTCATTTTTAATCGTTCCGGCTAGGCTACGAAGATGTGTGGATCGCGCTTTCGAATGCATTGAACTCGCCGGTTTGTCTCCCATAATGACAACAAATGCCCACATTGACTRAGCTTCTTTCAGGTCCATGTTGACGCTTACAAGTGTAATCTCTACAAAGCCCTCCAATGCAGTGGTAGCGTCAGCAATCCCAGCTTCGAAGGCTCCGCACTTGTTGGTTACAATTGTGGAAACCATTGGAAAGGTGGATGCCTCACTTCAGACCATACTGTCCGCCTGCACTCCTGTGAGCATGGCACCGGGTGTCCGGCGTTAAACTCAACCGATACCGTTTTCATTGTTCCCATCATAAACCGCAGTCATGCCGGGGAGGTCGTTCCAGAAACAGGGGCCGGGGGTGGAGGCGCGGACTTCTCCCCAGCTGAAGAGATAGACATGTCCGACAGGGAAGCTGTAGAGAGGCTCATTCACATATGCAAAACAAGCATCCCCAATCCTAAGCGACAGGCGGCGACGATTGAGATCTTACGGACTGCTTCTGCCGATGGCAAGTCTATCAGATTCAAGCACGAAGACTTCTCGGAAGACGAAGACATCAAGCTGCCAGATGTAGTGCGCACTTTGGCATACTCAATGACAAAAGGAAGAAGCCTCGCTGGACAAGCTGCAGTACATGATACGCTTCATGAACCTCTTCCAAAGAGGATTGTGAGTACTTCCCAAACAAGCGGAGATAGTGTATTGTCCACTCACCTGCTCGCCTCCACAGGTTTTCCCCTATTCTCGACACTCCTCTTATGACGAGCTATGCCATTTGGTGGAGAGTTTGAGACCTAGGGACGTTTATCCATGTACCACCGAAGACGAGGCTTGGTCAAGTAGCGCACAAGTACAGGATCTTTTTGGGAGCTTTTGCAGCGGCTCAGTGTTCGCATACGACGTGGAAATGGGCATTCTTCAACGTGAAAACCAAATCTTGCGGGGCCAAAAACGCCGCAGGGATTCAGCCGCCTCAGCAGCCCCCATGGGATCAGGAGAGGGTAGCACAGTGGCTGAAGGGGGCGTTGATGGTGCAAGCATACGCCAATTGACCAATGCCCCAAAATCACGTCCCCCTTCGCCTTCGAGAAACCTAAGGGACGTCCGTGAAAGCCTCCTGGGCTATCTTGATCGGGCAGGGCAGTCTCATGAGGATACTCAGAGTCTCAGTAAAGGGTCCTTGAGGACGAAGCAGAAACAGAAGAGTCTCAAGCAGGATTTCAACCAGGAAAGGGAGAGCTCTCGTAGCTTCCCCGGCACTCCCCATTCACCCATAGAGATATCCGATGACGAAGCTGAAGAGTCGGCCGCCACTGCGGCGAAAGATGAGCACTTGCCCCGAGAGGCTGAAGACTGGAGTCACTCGACAATGCCTGCCGCTGAAAGTCAGACTACCGTGTTGACGTTGTCCGATGCAGCGTTCGATTCTCAAGCATCATCGCTCGACACGATCGGGGCCACAGCGCTTTGGCGGAGGAAAGAGGCTTACAAGGAAGGCAAACACCCTCACGAATCGAGCACTGACACAAAGAGCACCGCGATTATCTGTGTCAACCGCTCGGACGAACTTGAATTATAAGCAAGATGGGTGGTATGATTCTTTAATCTGGAAATTCATGGACAATCACGTCTGAATCTTTCGTGGCAATTCACAGGAAAGCTCGACGCTTTGAAGGAACGGGGAGGGCATCTCATGAATGGAGCAAATCGCACAAATGAGCTAATCGAGGTTGACTGAGGCCCTCGAACTCACTTTGACCAAGCACATAGAAATCAAAATACCAAAACTTCAGAGCTCCAGCCTGCGACATCAGGCGGTACTACTTACAGGACTTGATACTAGTAGACATAGTACGTTTGGGTCAGGGGCAGCGCTGTCATTGGATCTGCCTTGCAGACCATCCCATCGGCCTCAACAACCTGTGATGTCGTCAGTAAATTTGTGCTCATTCACTCATCACGACAAAGCCACGCTGCTTACGTATGTTTCCGAATCCACCTTCATCTTTGGCATAGAGGCATTGAACTTCATATCCTTCTTACCCACATTTCGGCACCCTTTGACGGCCTCGACTCGCTTTCTCAGACCATATGTATCAATAGTCCTGTTGTCGATGGAAGCCTGCGATACAAATGTGATGGAGGTGTTTGGTACAAAAGCCTTCCGCGTTGTCAATATCGGTGCACTGCTCTCGTAACAAGCAATCGAGACAGGGACATACCGCAAACATAGGGCGCATCACGATCGGTTCGACCATGGGAATCGAAGCATTTGGATCGCCCTGGTGTTAGAAATTAGTCTTCTTGGACCACGACTGAAGGCAGCGATCTGATGTCCTACCATTTGCATCTGGGATATCATGCCGCCCTTGATTACCATGGTAGGCTTCGTGCCAAAATTCGCAGGCGTCCAAAGAACCAGATCGGCAAGCTTGCCGACCTCAACACTCCCCAGCAGGTGGCTCATGCCCTGGGCAATTGCAGGGTTGATGGTATATTTGCTGATGTATCGCTTGACCCTGAAATTGTCTGCGCCAGTACCCTCGTCTTCTGTCAACGATCCGCGTTGGACCTTGTTCTTGTGGGCCGTGTTCCAGGTCCGCAGGATGACTTCACCACAGCGACCCATGGCCTGRGAGTCCGAAGACATCATGCTGATGGCGCCAAGATCATGCAGCACATCCTCGGCGGCGATGGTTTCTGCGCGGATTCTCGATTCAGCGAAGGCGACGTCCTCGGGTATGTTCTTGGACAGATGGTGGCACACCATCAACATGTCCAGGTGCTCATCGAGCGTGTTCTGTGTGTATGGTCGAGTTGGGTTGGTACTGCTCGGAAGCACGTTGCCGTGCTCTACAACAGAGATGATGTCCGGAGCATGACCTCCTCCTGCACCTTCGGTATGATAAGTATGAATGGTGCGGTCTTTGAAGGCCTTGATGGTTTGCTCGACAAAGCCAGACTCGTTAAGTGTGTCTGTGTGAATCAGACATTGCACATCGTATTCGTCACACACGTTGAGGCACGTATTGATCGCTGCAGGAGTAGAACCCCAATCTTCGTGAAGCTTGAGGCCAGCTGCGCCTGCCATACACTGTTCTTGCAACGCTCGGGGACTACTATCATTACCTTTGCCAGTRATTCCAAAATTGAGTGGCAACTGGTCGCATGCCTGAAGCATCTGGCGTAAGTGGGTCTTACCGGGGGTGCAAGTAGTAGCATTTGTGCCGGTGCTGGGACCGGTGCCACCTCCCAACATGGTGGTGATGCCTGCTGCCGCTGCTTCGTATGCTTGCTGCGGACAGATGAAATGAATGTGGGTGTCGAGTCCACCTGCGGTAAGAATCTTTCCCTCACCAGCAATGACATCTGTGCAAGATCCTACGATCATGGAGGCGTGAACGCCATCCATCATGTCCGGATTCCCAGCCTTGCCGATGCCAACAATGACTCCATCTTTGATTCCGACATCGGCTTTGATGATGCCCGTCCAGTCTACAATCAATGCATTCGAGATCAGGGTATCCAAGACGTCGGCGTTGGGGCGCCCACTAGCCTGACCCATGCCTTCTCGCAACGTCTTGCCTCCTCCAAACTTACATTCATCGCCATATCCTATCAGATCCTTCTCAACCTTGATCCACAGATCGGTGTTCCCCAAGCGGACTATATCTCCCACGCTTGGGCCGAACATTCCAGAGTAGGAGTCACGAGTCATTGTGGCAGCTTCGATGTGAGGGCTGCCGCTCGTCGGCTCCACTTTGTGCGCAAATCCCTCTCTGCGGAGTTTCTGCACGATCTCATCTGCTCTGGACGCATCCACCGGCCCCGACGCAATCTCGTTTCCGCCGGAGATTGCTCGCTTGCCGCCGATTTCTACGCAGCTGACGGTCTTCGTATCTCCCGGTTCAAAGCGGACTGAGGTCCCAGCAGCTATGTCGAGTATGAATCCATACGCTTTGATGCGATCGAACTCCAGCTGAGGATTGACCTCAATCAAGTGGTAATGAGAGCCAACCTTTGCTCATACCCTCAACATGACCGAATCCAGCAAGAGACAGGGGACGTTCACGTACCTGAATGGGTCTGTCGCCTTTACTTGTGACCTTCAGACGGATCCTCTTACGGCCTTCGTGGAGCGCGATCCTTCCCTCTTTGACTGGCAAGATAGCACCTGGCATGTTCACGACCTCATAGGCCTCGGGTGCTGGTAGCGGGAAAACATCCTTGGTTGGGACTGGCAGAAAGCTACCGTAAAGCGCTTTGTCAAGATCGCCATCGTCAGAGCTGATCGGGTGATGTATGGTTACCAGATAGGTCCCTGAGGGGAAGGTGCCTTCAACCATCAATTCGGCGAGCGTAGAGATGACGGAAGGCAGCACATGGCGTCGCCCCAGCATCGTCTTGCCAATAGCCATGAGATCCGCGACCGAGTGATTGCCATCGCGGATGAGCTGCCCACGGTTGATCCTAGATCTCGTACGGGAAGCACTCGGGAGCCCAAACTGACCTCTTGCAAGTTGCTTGCAATCAAAGCCTGAAGCGAGTGAGCAGCTTGTTCAGCAGGCTTGTACCAGCACTCTAGGACGTGCATACTGTAGCCTCCGCATGGTTCAATCTCACTCCTCTCGCAAGCCTACGCTGCGCGAGGAGTCCTAACTGGGAGGTGACGAGCTTATCGATCTGCGAATTATCTATTAAGAAGGCAAGCCCTTGGATTCCGTGAAATGACTCACCTCTTTGGGTACAAGATGCATGTTGTCTCTTTCAGGGAGAGAAAAGCTGATTCAGGATTGCGTGAAACGCAATTAGAGACCATCAAGACATTGACAGCCGAGTAACGCGACTACCAGGACGGATATTCTGCGTGTGGAAGCTGTAAACCGTTCCAGTCGACCTGGAGCTCTGACGATAGAACTACCTTACGCTGAAATTTGAAGGGTCAGTGATTCTGGCCCGCCAATAACAATTTCGTGCTGCTCCCAGCGAGTCTGGCACCTGAAACTCACCGATGAAGAGATGGTTCCTGGCGCCCGGTGGGCATCGATGTGTGCCGCATTTCGACAAGAGCCCCAAAGGTGGGGTATTGGAATGCAAGGTGGGGCCGACCGCAAGCCAGCGCATGGCAGCGCTGAGATGGGTGGTGGACCTTGTCATAGGTTCTCACGAAACGTTAGAGATCTCAAACAATCACGAGGGCATGCGAGCAATGGTGCTTTGTTGCCCGATCAGCATTCGCATTGGAGTTCTAGATCACAATAGGTTCATATCATACAGCGCGAATGGAGAAGTGAATGAGCCTGCGCCCCATTGACAATTGACACAGATCGACATAACGCACGCCACCCTTCTCCATTGGCTCCAGTCCTCCAGTCGCACGGTCAATCCTGCTATCTCGCTGTCGCATCAATGTGTTCCTCGTGGCATCTCAAGCGATGTCGGACAAATGTAGATACCTTTGTCGTTACGTCTGCCTATTGGTCAAGGCAGCCTAAGCATCAGTCATGCCACTCTTGCGTTTCTTCTTCTTCTGCTTCTCATCCGCCTTTGGAGGAGGAGCAGCTGCCTCCGCGGCTGCTTTTTTGGCCTCAGCCGCCACCTCCGCCGCTTTGGACGTCTTCTTCCCACCCTTCTTTTTCTCTGGGGACCGGAGTGCCGGGTCGAGCACCGGCTCGGGCTCAGCGACAGCAGACTTTTTCTTGGCTGCCTCTTTGCCAACTCGCTGCTTCTTTGCAGCCGGCACCGGTGATGGGGCCTTGGCCGGTTCATCGAGCTCCTCGTCTGACGAGGTATCCTCGGAGCTATCGCTCTCTTCCTCGGCTACATGGGCGGTCTCCAATTGGGTTGTACCCGGAAGCGTTCCAGCTTGCTTGTTTTGCTCGTAGAGCCTCTTGGCATCGCCATCGCTGATGACAGGAAGGGTCTGGCCGGCCTTGTAGGCCTTCATCAGCTCTTTGTAGCGGGCGAAATTGATCTGGTACTGCTCCGTCCATTTCTGCCATTCCGCGGTCAGCTTCGATCAGGCCAGTGTGACTCGCTGACCTTACCTCCTTCTCGTCTTCCGGCATCTCGCGCCATCTCTTGCCACCTTCATCCTGAACCTCCTTGGCCGTGTGTCCTGCGCCCATCTCGTCTGCGATTTTGGGACGAGCGGTCTGGAGATACAGAAAGAAGGGCGTGAGGGCACGCTTGGGAGCATTTTTGTCGTGTGGCGCACGCTTCCTTTTCTTGTTTTCAGGCGGAGCTTCAGTGGTGAGTGCAGGCGTCGGGCCACGCGCGCTGAAGAAGCCTCCATTCTCCCCACCAAGAGTGTTGGCAAAATTCAGAGTGCCGGAACCTCTACCGATAAGGTTCTCCGTGTGCGCTAGATAGGAACGTGAGAGGTCGGATATTGCCGACTGCAGGGTGGACAGGCCCGTCACGACCTGATGGTAGACATCAGCAAATCTGTATCATGCGCAAGATGCACGCTGTTGATGATGGCGATGATAGCTTGCACAGGAAGGCGAGCGACAATTGGCACGCGTCGCAGCGTGATCAACAATATTGAGGCGCTAAGCTTGCGATTGCGGGCAGAGGAGAGCGCAACTGAAGTACGCGTCTCGTTGGTGTTGTTGTTGTTGTTGTTGTTGATGTTGTTGATCGTAGTGTTGATACGATCGCGAAAGTTGAGGGACGACGAGGGATATAAGGGAGGAGAGTATGGCGCATTACTTACAGTGTTCCTGGTTTCGAGGAAGTCATTGATACTGATGTGCGTGATGGCAGTTGGGTCCTTGGGCTTCTCATCAACCTTCCTTGGGCGCGCCATGAGCTTGGTAAGTCTCCGGGTCGTTGGGGGTGTTGGAGGATGAATGAGTTGAGGGCTCTATTTGGGGATTTGGAAGGGATGGCAGCCGACGGGCGCGGCTGGGATCTTAAACAGATGGGGGGATGGCCGGCTTAGCTGACCCAAAAGTTGCAGGAAGAAAGGTGGGCAATCAGCGATCGGCGACACGAAGAAAATCAGAAAGAGGGGGCTGGGAGCCCAGGCGCTAATCGACGCACGCCGAATGGTTGGGGTCTAAGGTCTGCTGCAGCCCGGGCAAGGGTGGTCGAATTGGGCGCCTGCACTGCCTCCATTAAGCTCTACCTTAGTTGGTAGGGCCTGTGCGATTGTGCGATTGGTGCAAGTGGGATGAGGTGTTGTATTTCGCTTCCACCCTCCTTTCGATCGCCCACGAATATTTGCTATCCCTCCTTAAAGTCGTCTCTATTCTGATTCGTAATCAGGATGGGCGCCCTGAAAGTCATTTTCACCCTTCTAGTCCAGCTCCTGGACAGTTCGGCCTCTCATACCAGGTTTGTACTTCGGGTTTTGCCCCTGTCGTTGTCTGCCTTATACCACCTGTCGGCTGGGGTAAATTTCAAGTGACAATCACTGAAGGTTCCCTAATCTCCAGRGACCTACCCCCTGAAATCTTACAATGCACATTTGAGTATAGCTCACCAAAGGACCGGTAAACCACCACGTATTACTGACATTGCCAAGCTGTTCCAGGGACAAGCGCCTTAAAGATGAGTGCTTACAGTGTAGCTGCACAAAGCCCTAAAGGGCCTTGGAGGAGCTTTCATTTGGCACCTCGACGGTGGATTCACCACCCCAGTTATCTCTGCACATCGGATATTGCAACGCCTTGGAAGGCAACGTCTTCCTTGGGTTTTAAAGCTTCCTCAATCGCCCAGGACCGGGCAATGGCCATTGGTCTGAAAGGACGAAGATAGCGTCCGGGCATTCCAGGGCATGGTGAGAGCGCTCTTGTTCAGCAAATGTTTTTTCCCCATTGGTGATACACGCGTTTCACTTGTTCGCATTCTACCTGCCTACGGAGTTCTTCAGCCAGACTTCATCCAGTCTCTTTCAACATGGGCCCGGGGGTAAAGCAGTATCCAGAAGACCGCCTTTTTACCCTCCTCGATGTTGAAGAATCTGGTGCTCACAGGACAATACTCAAATGTGATCATTCTGTGGCACTGGACGCAAGACCTCGATAATGTACCATCATGACTCAATCCAGTCCTTACAATTAACCCCACRTTGTAAAGGCGTCTGAATGTATGGCCCCTCCACATGCGTCCTCGAGATACAGCTGGTATGACAAAGATCTCACCCTCGAATCTGAAGCCGACGTAGCATGCCGTCTTCCCAAGCAGACCCAGCAAAAGCAGGCATTTTTGAGCAGCTTCGTAATTCGCGGTTGCGCCGGGACCGCGTCTTCAATGTTTCACCATCTTTGTGGTATCAAGTGCTCTCTCGGCTATGCCAATGCATTGGGTATTCCTGAAATATACATCGAGAATCATCACACTTCGCAGCGCTGAAAGAGCAGAGTGGTAGCAAAACCCAATCAAGAAGGCCTATTTCAGTCGGGCTCGGTGGTAGCTAGGGTTAAGGAGAGGACGTAAGTATCCTACATCAGTGGTTTCACGTATGAACAGTAGTCAATGCAGAAAGAGGTCTTGATTTCAAAACATCGAGGCCAGTGGCTATGCACTGAGATACGAACGGCATGAAATAGAGAGCATAGAGCCTCGCTTATGGGAGCTTTAGTCTGCGAGGCGTTCATTCGTCAGCGGGGAACAAGCGTTTGGGAACAGGTAGTTGGCGGTGTCCAATCGACGACCAACGAGTGCATGGTTCTTCGGACGTTACTCGAATTTGCTGAACCTCCCGGCTGACTTGAAACCAGGGCTATGCCAGCAACATCGGTTTGGCGAAACGGAATGTCAGTCCGGGCGTTGTGTGTCCATCGTCAAACTTGATCGTGCAATGTATAAGCTCTTATCGGGAAGTTTCATAGGTCCTCAAGGCTTCTTTATGCTCAGCATTGAGGACTTCGTATGCCAGCCCAGTAACCGTGTCTCCGTTACCAGCGTCCACACGTGCTTTATACTTCCCACCCCAGGTCTTCAATATGCCGTTCGATGGGGATGCAGGTTGAAGTGGGCCCATTTCTTCTTCAGGAATGCCGACTTGACCTGAAAGCAGAGCCGATTCGCTGAGTGTTCCTACATTTCAGAAGATGTAAAACTTCACTGCAAGCCGATAAACAGGCGAAACCGCCTCTGAGAGCTACTTACCATAGAAAAACATCCACACTAGGTATTGATCCTGCCTTGGCAAACCGAGGTGCCTAGTCGATATTGTGGCCATGTCGCATCCACCTGTCCGCCGAGGACTGTGTTGGGCGAGACCACAGATAATCTTTTTCTTGCCATTGACACTGGAATGAAGGTTGGTCGATATGGGGGATATTGCATGCACGTCCAGTGCTCGATTGCGGTTTTACCTACATTGTTGATACGGCAGAACCGAGCTTCTCCATCCTCACCTTGGCCAAGTCTCACGTCAGAGGGTGAASATAAATCGATGACATCTTCAATAGTCATTACTTCGGCCAGAGGGCCATATAGTTTCAGTAAATACGTTGTTTCATCCCGTTCAGGGTGAGCTGAATGTGGTCGTTCTTCCTTTGCTGGGCTGCGCCTTGTGCTAAGAGTATATTCAAAGGCTTCCTTGTCGAAGCCTTGTCTTTCAAAATGCGTTCTGACCATATTCCAGTATTCGTCGGTCGACTGACGTCGACCAAGGTCCAAGCGATGCTGGTTGATTCGTTCTACAGCCTCTGTGCTTGACCCCAATCCCTGCTGCTGGAGATACTCGATAGGTCATATGTGGTAGGCCAGAGATACGCTCTAGTTTGTCACAGGAATGTTGGCAAAATATAAGACTGTCAGATATTAAAAATTTATTACCCCTGACACCACCCCGGACAACACCCTCGACAACATTAGGTTCGCAATACCGAACTCTCCATACTGAATTATTAATACGTACTAGACTCGAGACCGCCAGCGTGCTGCTGGCGGGGCGGGTCAAGGGGGTTATAGAAGGCGTAAGGCTTGGACAGGATACTTAGATATTATGTAACGAATAAATTTGATAGATAAATGTCAGAGTACAAAGACCAGACCAAGTAAATGGAGATGGTATGGCTAAGACCATCTGCAAATCTGCAACCTGCTCGGATCAAAAGCTTGAGAAAATAGGTAATTTTTCTGCTCGGATCGCTCGTGAATTTTTTAGTTTACTCGTAAGCTGCTCGTAAGTAATAGAAAAAAATTAAAGTTAAACCCTTTTAAAACGGTAAAATAACGGTTTTCGATTTTTATAACTTAATTGGCCAAGTTTTTAAGCGTACGGGTATTAGGGATTCTATTAGAGTCCAAGACCGGGTCTAAGTAAATAAATGAAAAAATAATATTATTAAAACTAAAGATAYTAAGGTATAAAAGAGAAAAGAAAACGAGCGTTTTAATTATATATATATTTTAAATTTATAATATTCGTAATAGCGTATTTTAATATATTTATAAAAATAATATAAAATAATGTAATAAGAACCGTATTATATTTAAAATATTATAAACGGTATTATTATAGTATTAAATAAAGAATATCCGTATTAAATATATAAGGTTTTATAACCCGGATAATTATAAAAGTTAAAAAACCGAGGAATTTAAAAACCGTAAAAAATTTATAATTTTAATATTTTTTATTTTTTTTAAATAATAATTCGTTTTCGAATTTATTATRTATTATTWWTTTTTKAATAATATTAATTATTAATATTGAAATTAAGATCACCGGTCGAGATTATAATATAATATAATATAAATCTTCGGATATCTTTTAATCGAATTATTTTAATAACGATAAATATTTTAWTTTTGATTTTTAAATCGACGAAAATAAATTTTAATAGAATAAAATATTATTTATAATAAATATCGATAATATTTTAAATATATTCGAATTGAAATTCATCGGCGTAATATTACGTATTATTAAAATCTTTTTTTATTCAACCAATGTTATATTAAAAAATATTATTTATTTATATATTTTAAATTTAGAATCTTATTCAATTAGTATTTTTAATACGGAAGACATAAATATATCTCTTATATATCTACTAATAGGATAAGTATCCTTTAGATAGAATATATATATATAGGTGTCAGCGTATAACGTATCTATATCCTAGCGCCTCGCCGGCGTTYAAGGGTCTTATACCAAGGTAAGACTTATAAGCTTTAATAACGACTTTAATAAAATATTATAAACCTTAAGGATTATATTATCGTAAACCTTAAAAGTTATATCGGTCGATTTAAATTAAATACTTTATTAAAGTTTATAGCCGGTTTTTAATTAACTTTTTTWAAATAAAAGCTATATTTTAGTTCTTTTTAATTTTTTAAGAATTAATTTATTTATTAAATTTATTCGTTATTTAATATTTAAATATTTTATTTAAWTTTTATATTTTTTATAACCTTTTTAATTAACCTATTAATTATAAATTAACGGCTTTATATTTAATATTTTAATTCTTTTTCCTTTTTAAAAAGAAAACCCGTTATTACCGATATTATAAATATTAAAAGTACTTAACGTATTAATAATTCGGGAAAAAGCTGACAGGGTCACTGTATATGTGTAATGTATGATGAATGATGGTCCGATCRTCAGATCGGACACTGTTATCTATGGACTGTCCTGTCCGAAGGATAGGACGTCCTCTACTTATCTATATATGCTATATATATATGTCTTAATAATTTCCATCGAATAGTAAATGCTATTGTCTTAATAGTAATATTYATCGTGGTTAAGACTTAGGATATATCCCGAGTTGCTAGCGATATATTAAGGTTGTCCGTAGTTATACTTAATAAATAAGAGGATAGCGTATATTTAATAAGATAGCGTATACTTAATAAAGGGTATAATATCCTTATCCGGTAAGATAGCGTCGATATATTACGCTTAGTTAAGGGTATAGTTCGACATATTAAGATAATATAATAACGTATATTATAGTATACGTATAGCGAGATCGATATTTGTTAGAGCCATGAGCCCTTTGCGGTTTCCAGGATCCTCGGTTCCTCGGCTCCTGCAGCTATCCGGGCCATGAGGCACTACTCACCTAATACGGACACTGCTTACCTAATACCGTAGTAATACCGTTTATAATACGGTAATTATAATACGGTCGTTATTACGTTATTTCGTATTATCTTTATAAACGTATCGAGTTACGTTATTACGAGTATTATAGGATTAAGGTATATAAATAGTTAAGGCCCTCGCCTTCCTTTCTCTTCTATACCTTAGTATTTTTAGTCTTAGCAATATTATCTTTCCACTTATTCACTTAGACCCGGTCTTATACTCTAACAATATTCGACACTTCCGGTATATTACCGAATTACGTTAAATAAAAAAGAATTATATTATACTTATCGTCGAAATAGGATAGTAATATAATCGGATAATAATATAATCGGATAGAGATATAATCGGATAATAATATAATCAAAGTCGAATAGCGATAGCTTATTATTGATTTAAACGGTCGAATTCTCGAGAGAACTCGTATAGGATATATCGATTTAAGAGTTAATCGTTATATTTAGGGCTAAGTCCTTAATATCGGATAAAATACTATATAAAGATATTACCGTTTCGTCGTCGTTATATCCGGCGTCTAAATATACGTTCTAAAACG